>CAJVPS010003400.1:0-10311 GCA_910591765.1 Ambispora leptoticha
AATTTTTTTATAAAAGATATATAATAAAAATTTTTACATTTAAATAAATCCTAATATCTAATAACTTAATTAAATAAAACAAAATTAAAATTTTATTTTGAAAAAATAATTTATTAATATTTATTTAAGATATAAATCTTTTTGCACCAACCTATAGTTTTATATAAAATATAGAATACTTATATATTTTTTTCTTATATATCATTAAATAAAAATATTTTTGAAAGATAATTTTTTTTATAATATACTATATAATAAAAATATTTATATTTAAATAAATTTTAATATGTAATAACTTAATTAAATAAGATAGAATTAAAATTTTATTTTGAAAAAATAATTTATTAATATTTATCTCATAAAAAAATTAAATATAATAATAATAAATATAAATAATTATATTAAGTATTTATTAAAAATAATTATTTATTTCTAATTATAATTAATAAAACTAAAATTTTAGCAGAAATTAATATTATAAAAGTTAAAATTTATATAATAAATTTAATAAATATTAATATTAATATTAAAAAGAATACTATAATATTAAAATAAAATAAATAGAAAAAAATAATTAATATTTTATATATTTATAGTTAAAAAACTTTATTATATATAGTATTATAAATTATAGTTATAAATATAAATTTTATCAGAAATATAATCTATAATATATTTAAGAACTAAGATTAAATACTTTATAAAGATAAAGAATATTATAATTATTCTAAAGATTTTTTAGTATCAATATTTATAAGTATTATATTAATATATAATAAAAATAAAAATAATTAACAAGAAATTTAAACATAAATATAATAGAAGTAGATATCTAAAACTAAAATAATTAAACTAAAACTATAAATTCAGTATACTTACTGAATTTTTTAATAGTATATTTTAACTATTAGCAAATAAAGAATATATATCAAAAATTAAATAAAGCTTTTATATATGAAAAAGCTTATAAGAATCTTCTAAAATTAGTAAAATATTAAGATAAAAATATAGAAGTAATTACAAGCTAAGTATAATTCAAGTATTATTAAAGACAAAAAAATTATTACTATTTAAATATATTTATTTTATATTTGAAAACAAAGATATTTATACATCTTTTGAAATTAAATAAATTTTATCTAAATTTTACTTATAACTTATTTACTATTCTAATATATAATTATAAGTTTTGAAATAAAAGAATTATAAATTAATAAATAAAATGAAAAGATAAGATATATATGATAAGATAATATAAATAATAAAATAAAATAATAAATAATAAATAATAAATAATAAATAAGATAGATTTCTAAAAAGAAAAGATTAAAAAAAATTAATAAAATTTATTTTTGAACTATTGTTAAACTATTAATAAACCATTTATAAATTGTTATTAACTTTTAAGTAAATTATATATGTATAATTCTGAAGTATTGCTAAAATATTATAAAACTATTACTAAATTATAACTAAATTTATAATTAATATACTAGTTAAATTATTTAAAATCATATTCTTTAAAGATTAATTAATTAATTAAAATTTTAAAGTTTGAAAAATTATAAAATTAAAGAAATTTATATTATTATAGTAATATTTAGTCTTTTTAAGTAAGATTAAATTCTAGTAAAACTAATTAAATTCTTTCTAAAATTTTATTATTTCTAATATATATGAGATTATTATAGATAATTTATTAAAAGTTATAAACTTTTCAAGTTTATATTTTAATAATAGCTAATGAATTTTTTTCAAGAAGAAAATATCTTTTGATCAAAATTATTCTTTTTAATTAGACTAATTCTCTTGTAAAATTTGAATTTTTCAGAAATATTATCTTGATCTTTCTTTTAATAATTATTTAAATAATAATATTTAATAAATTATAATTTATCAGAATAATTATCTTAATTTTTAAAAAGATTATTAAAAATAGTTTAAACTTTTATCTTCTAGTTTTATTCAGATTGAAGTTGATAATTAATATTAGTTATAATTATTATTCTTGAAACTTTAATATTAATAATATTTATAATTTATTTTACTCTTATATTATTTTGTAATTCTTCTAATTAGCTGAGATTTCTTTTATAATTTGGTTCTGATTCTCTAAAATTAAACTGAAATTAAGTTATCTTTCAGTATTAAGATTATAAATAACTTTTTAATTACTATCTTCAAGTATTCACTGATCTTTATTAAGTTGCAAAGTTTTATAAATTCACTTATTTTTCAATTATTAATAAAAAGTAAGAATATTTTAAATAAAATTGAAATTATTAAGAAGAGTATTTATTTTAAAGAAGTTAATAACTAATAATAAACTAGACTAAAGATAAGAAAATAAATATAATAAAAATTTCAAGAAAAATATTAAAATAAATATTTCATATTTATAAAACTATAATTTTTTATAAAAAATTTACATATACATATAATAATTTATAAAATTGATATTTCAAAATTTTCTTAGTTTTATGAATAATATGAAGCTTTAAAAAATTTAGAAGGTAAGTTATTAAATATTATAATATATTAAAATTAATATTAATTAATAATTATATTTATAATTTTATTAGCTATTTTAAATCTATCAATAATAATACAAATAAATGAAAAATTAACTGCAAGATGAGAAAAGATTTATAATTTAATTATGCTTGTTGCTTATTTATTGGATTTATACTTTTTTGGAAGATGATTATCAAATGATGACATGAATAAAATCTTAACTTCATTAATAATGATTATTCTGATAATAAAATTATTATTAAAAGTTAACTTATACAATACAAAGCAAAATCAAATCTTTACAGTAATACATTTGCATGAAAGTATATTGATAATATTAATCCAATTACTTGGTGAATTTTGAATTTTGCACAAGCAGTGCTTGAATTAACACAATTAGCATGACATATCTTAATAATTCCAACATCATCTATAGCTTCTAAATGCAACCAGTCAGCTTTTGCAAATTTCATAACAAAAAAAGAAACCAGTTAAGTAGTAAGCACATTTTTAAATTAGTTTATCTTTATAGTAATTATAAATTACAAATGCCTCTAGATAATCAAAAAAAAATTGTCAAAAAAAGCATTAATGATGAAATAAGTGTCAATCAATATTATGCTGGTAATGATAGTGAATATTAGGATAATAATGAAAGTGAATATCAGGATGGTAATGATAATGAACAGTTTAATATATCAGATAATAGTGATGATATATTAGAAACATCAAGTGATAGTGATAATTATTGATAAATATATATAAATCATTATGCGTGTATATACTGTACTATGCACGCATTTGCCCATCTCTAAGAGGACCTATGTAAAATGATTAGAAACTTCTGTAGAAGCGTTTATTGCCGGATGTTATATTCACAGCTGATCGAGCGATGCATACATAGCTAACACCCTGATTTAGCTACTGCAAATCATGGTAGTAACGTAAAACTGTGAAATAACGCACACCTGCGTGTTTGTTTCGAGGCAAATGGTCGATTTTTTACTAAACTTCATTTTTGAGATAATGCTCATGTGCGTTGTATATAAAAACCATTTTTCATTTTTCTCATTTTTATTTATTTTTTAGCCCTTGTATTTCTGTTTGTTTGCTTACATTTTCGTTTAGTCTTCTCTTTTCTTGTATTACATGATGAACATTCATAATAAAGAATGTGATCGTTATTTTTTTTGTTTGTTTCGCGTGCAAGTTTTTTTTGCTTTATTTACAAGTGAGCATGATGAGCACAAAACGAATTATTCTATCGCGTTCAAACTTGAGGCAATTTAATATATAGAAGCTACATCCCACCATCATGTTTCTTATATTACATAATCTACCTGAACCATGTTCAAGAATGATGGCAACAAAAAAAAGAGTTTGAGACTTAGTTCAAGATCAATTTTATTAAAAGAATGCAATTTATCAATGTTAGGATTTGATTTTCGAAATAATCCACATGCCCGTTGTTTCACGGTATTACGGTAGGTCAATATTTGAGAAAGCAGAGATAAAGACCAATTTGATCACAAAGAATGATATATAGGCACAGAGGTGGTAATCATAAGCTTATGTCACATTGCATCCACCAATTATGGCATATCCACCACCAAATTTAAGACGTTGTTTCTATCAATCTTTTTTGAATTACTTGTGGTTATGTGTTTACTCTGTGAAAGTTCCATTTACATCTCTAATAAGGAAAATAATTAACTGTATGAATTAACAAGTAACAAATTAATAAGAAATGAAGAACTATAATTACAGAACGGTGTATAAGGCCACATATTGCTTGATAAGAAATATAGACTCTTTTTCCAAAATAGAGCTAACAATTATTCCGCCACATTTAGTATTGGTTATCTGGTTATAGGAAAGAAAAAAGAACCAAAAAGATAACTTTCTATAATTAATAACATGCTTTGGGTTTAAAATCAAATACCTATTGATAATTTTTCCATTAGTATCTATTAATAATTCCTTCATTTGAGCATTTGAAAAATTTTTCGAATCATTAGTTGTGAAGTATGTAATTGTGTTGGGTAGTATGGAATGTTTCTGGCAAATTTAAATCATCAACATCATTCTCAAAACAATTTTATAAAACTAAAAATCCATAAATTTATAAGTTATAAGAATTCTACTGCAGTCATACCTCTAAACAGTCACATCCTCCATGCAGTCTCAGGTTTTCCCGATCCCAGTTGTTATGAAGCATAGGAAATTTTGACCCCATATAATTACAACCTTTTTATAGTCACGCTTTTTGATGTTTCTGATGGCGTGATTATATGGGGTATGAACATCAGTTTTCACCAATCATAAAACCAAATCTGAATCGGAGCATGAAGGAGGGATAAATTAGCATTTGAAAGCGCAAAATTATTTACCTTTAGGATAATGCTCTGAAGCAAATAACTTGAACCCTTTTAGTTCGTCATATTTATAAATTTATGTTTGATATGGCTTAACTAGCATTTGAAAGATGACTTACAATCCACATAAGTATATGAAAACCTGTGTAGAGAAGCATTTTTTGTTTCTCTGTTCTTCAGGGAATTAGCAGCAACTTAACAAAAATTTGAAAATAGGTACACAGAATAATGTTTTTACTTTCTGAAGTTTTTATTTAATTGAAAAATATTTTATGCTTAATTTTAAAACAACATTATTTATGTATCGGGTGGGAACATGATTCAATAGTTATTTCACTGAAATTCTATACCTGGCATGTGGTGGCAATGCAAGATTTACAGCCTTGTACATTTATGAATTAAGAAGATAACTGTATAGATGATTCAAGTTATTTATATAATAAAGATACACTTGAGGATTTATATTTATTATTATACTGAATAATTCATAGGGAAAGGTATTGTGACTTAAGAAAATATGACATGATGCACAAAAATAAATCTAATCAAAAAATATTGCGGCGTCTTTATTAATCCAAAGACGCTAAGTAGAAAGGCATACATTAAAAAGCTACAAATAAAATTAGCTATGTGTTGTTAGGATGCTATCCAACATGCGGAATCCAAAAAATCCGAACATCCTAATATCCCGACATCCCGAAATCTCAATATCGCAACAGTTCAATTTTCCGACAGTTCAGTATCCCAAAAATACCACCTCAAATTCTAATCCCTTAACTTGATGAATTGAAGACAGAATTAAATTGTTACGAGTTTTAATTACTTTTTATCCTCAAAAGCAGTAATAATCCATTGACAAAAAGTGTGAAGCAACTCTCCCAAATTAGGATAGTTTTTTTGACGCTTGTTTTCTCAATCTTGAATGATATTAAAGAATTATTGAACATTTTTTTCGGGTATTTAATGTTATCGGTTGCTGTTATGTGTTTTGGGAGAAATAATAACTAATCTAAAGACAATTAAATTACTGTAAAGAAAATAGCGACGAAGGTTCTAAAGTCGATTAGTATATGTAAAGAGACAGTTAAGGATAACACAACATTGATAACAAGAACAATAATAACCAATTTTAGAATTTAATATTTCACAAGAATATCGCAAGAATATTCGAAATAACAAGTCACAAGGCAAAAAAGTTTATAAATTAAACATCAACTTTAAAGGATAATACCGCTCATACACATGTCTAGTAGATGCTAGGGATAATTAAAGTAATAAGAGCAGTTCAACATTTTTATTAGACTTTTCCAAATGGCTTCTTTTATTTTATTGAGAGAATGAGTCTTTTATAAATTTTGATTTAACTAATTACAGCATCTAGCATGCGAGGCGCAATTGTTGAATGTTCTTTGTTTGCGAAAGTACTAAAAAACTTTGGTTTGTCAAAGCATTTCGGATACCAAACAAATTACTAATTGAAGAGGTAATAAAGAGAATTATCACGGTTTATAATTAAGACTTTTAAGGCTGGTACAATGAATCAAAGATAATATTTAAAAGCAATATTAACTCGGCTATGTACTCTAGAAATTCAAGAACTGTTGGTAAACAGTACGCTAGACACTGCTATACCTATCCAGTCTATTGGATTTCAAAAGATGGACAGGCTTAACAGGTTTGTCGAAGATTTAGACTGTGTTCGATTTGTTCTTGAAGGCCTTCTTTGCAAGGTTTTAAAAGTGTTGTACCATTACTGTACGGCAAGGGTAAGTTTATTATTATAAAGAATGATTTGGGTAATAGGGAAGGGGATTGCACGACTAATTACAATTGATTAATTAACTATAGACTAATTTTAAGAATTACGTGTTATTTTCACAGAAGGTATGATTGAATCAAAGTCTCTTTACGGCTAGGCTACATTACAAAGGAATCGACGCAACAATGGCTTTCTTCCTGTAAACGCGGCAAAAATCCGAAGTTCAATAATGCAAGCAACAGAAGGTAATACTGTTTCAATTACTTTGTTCTTTCTTATAGCTTGTCTTGATTAAAGGCTCAAGAGCGCCTATATTTACGTTTTTGACTACTACATGTTTAGACTATACAAAAATAAATAATTTTTATTTACAAAGCGATCGAAATATTGAAAAACAAATGTACCAAGCGTGTACCAAACACTAATTATTGTACAACAAAAAAATAAACAAGAACAAAATAATAAAAAATTAGGTGTTATTCCAAATAATAATTTTATTATCGCTAAAAAAATGAAAGTTGTATAACTAATAATGGATACATGTATAAGTGGAGTATTCGAAGTATTCAACTAATATTGTTTGGGACTATTAATTTTTTTATATTCGTTTCTGTGCATGTATTTTTTTCTTCTTTCGGACTATGTCTACGTAGCACACATCAATCCATGCAAGTCACGTCGGAAAGGTCCCAGGTTTTCAATCGCAATTCAAGGAAACTCTAATGCTAAAATTAATAATACAATATTAAATAATGTTTCGGATCGTGATTTGTCATGTCGTAAAGGAATTACGAGATCGACGAATTTAAGGTTTGCTACGGTGTCAACAATTATCGCTATAAAATGACACTGTTAATCCAAAGTTAAGAATTGAAGAATGCTAGATGAATTATTTTCACAGAGTGGATATATGGCAATCTTACACGGAGATTGAACGATCGAAAGTAAAGAAATTCAAGGTCAAAGGTAAATATAAACAAAACTTAATTCCATTCATAAAAAATAAAAACTAATCACTAACAAAATATAATTTTAATTCAAATGTCAAAAATGACTCCAAAATATAGGTTTATTCCAATAATAATATAAATCTCAACAAAATAAAACAATCAAAAAATTAAAAATCAAATAATCCAATCATCAAATATTTAGAGAATAAAAACAAAACGCATCAACTTTATATGGCAAAAGAGGTAAACCTTCGATTTTATTAAGCACAAAGGAAATAAAAGCCGAAACGTTGTTAGATAAAAGTTAAAAATAATTATTTTCTTCAAACCACACATTGTCTGTCTCTCGAGAGCTATCCTTTATGTAAAATTTGTTATTGCAAAATGGCAATGTTGATATTAATTGTTCGGGTGGTTCGGGACAATGCAAATAAGTTTTCCATTGCACATTACAATTAAGGATTACAAGGTTAAAATTTTCTTGCATTGTTCTAGAATTTACATTGCGAGGGCAATCATACGTTGTAAAATTGCCATGCACTTCTTTAAACCAAAAATAATGCGCGTTCATTGACTTTGGAATTTTATTGTCTAGTTAATGACATGTAAAAGAAAAATTAAAGCTTTAATGATTTTTATGATGAATTTATCGAAGAGATTTTCTCGCATTATTTGTTTCAAAGAGTAATGAAAAGATTCGCAAAAAAATTAAAAATCAAAGTCGCTTAGAAAATAAGATTGAATTGAAAAAATCCTCATGAAATCTGATGAAAATGAAATAATAATAAATAAGACTTATTAAAATACAATATCTTGAAAAAATAAAAACTGTTAATCAAAAGTAAAAATGATGGACAATTCTACAAAAAAAATTAATTGTTTGATTATTAAAAATAGTTATAATTCTTGTTTCTTTTTCAATTGTGCTTTTTTGTTTTGGAAGTTGTTCATAATGAAATATAAATTGAATTTGAAATTTAAGTTATTGTTGCTTTTTCTGAAATTCTTGAATAATAGTAAAATGACAATGAAATAGCTAATTATAAAGAATATATATCAGTAAATAAAATAAAAAGGGAGCCATGCACACGTCATAGGATATAGATATGGATTATAAACCCAACGATGACAGTAGACTACTATATGCTTTAGATCACTTTAAAATTATGAGTAATAATTCAAATCAAGTATTACAACAGAAAAAAGAACTGTACTATCGTACATATTAACTTAAATACTTGTTTGTATTCAAACTTGGTATAGGATAATGTCCAAGAACTTTTATTATTTAACCACATTATTTGTTCGATAGATAAATTTATATAATGAATGGGTTTAAACTTTTTAATCAAACTCTAATAAGATACGATCTATAACTCTTCATTTACACTTATAGTAATTTACGGATGTTCCTATAAAAGATGCTGATAAAACACAGCCACACGCAAAAGTGAAAAAAGTCGAAATTCGTTTTACTGAATAATTTCATACACGATAGCATTCTCAATTCTTAGTGGAATAAAGAAAAATAATAGCAAATGACTGTTAATTACTGTATAAAAATTATGGTTCTATCTTTCATTTATATTGTGACAAACATATTTACATTTCACCAGCTTAACGTTAAGATTTTATGTCGTTTCAGGTAGGTCCATACTATTTACGCGACATTGTTTATATGCTATATCTAGTTATGATTTTATTGCTATTTCCGTCAATTCGTCAGCTGCATATGCATAATTTTATTATTTATCATTTTGGGAAAAATCAGATGGGACGGAGTAACTCTAAACACTAGTATAAAAAAAAATTTATCATCTTTTTTATTTATCCAAAAAAAAGAAAAAAACTATTGATTTTTATAATATGCACGCCTATAATTTAATTTCTTGCGCCCAAGCGATACAAGAGAATAATGATCGTAAAAAAATCTTGATATAGAAGAAAATACCGCATCATTTACAATAAGTTTTTAGGTTTAAAATTAAATGAAATTGTTAGTCTAGAACTTTATTTATTATAAAAAAGACAATCTCCACTGCTACATGTGCTAGAATCTTTATTAAATACTATCACGATAACACAACATAATCTTTTGATTACCATAAAAAGTAATTTTTAATAGCAGCAGCATTTCTATGATTATAGTAATGTCGCCAACAGAAACAATATACATGTACATGTACCTGTACTTGACGATCTTCGAAAATTTTGGGGTCACTGATCATGCATCAGCTTTTTTTAGATTGTATCACAATGTCTCATTTATTAACTAAAAACTCGTTCTGCGAGTTGGAACTGCATGTAAACGCGAGTTCCAAATGACCGAAATATATGTACGCGCAACTGGTCGGCATTCACAAAAATGACGGGTGCTTTCGTTCACATTTCTCATTTGAATTTATTTAGATTCATTAAACCATAATATATTTTTAGTTATAAAAGCAACTGCAAAAAATTTGAGTTATGTATACGCAAGAAATCTTCCTTTAAAAATTTATCACTCGATTCTTTTTATTTATTTATTTCATATAAAATGTCATTAGAAGTTTTAGAAGAAGTTTTAGTTGATGGGATACCGTCACAAATTGGTTAACTTTCATTAACATTATTAATATCTATGTTATCAAAAATGGTTCTCTAACGCTAATTTAAAATCTTTTTTTTTACTATAAAGAATCAGATAACAATAGCGATAAAATCTTGTGTTGTC
>CAJVPS010003401.1:0-10311 GCA_910591765.1 Ambispora leptoticha
ATTAGTATTTTTCTTTAATAAACACATATATTTTATCTTATATCTTATCTTATTTTCTTCTTGCTCTATTGAGAAAGCATTTAGTTAGAAGTAAATTCATGTATATTATCTTATTGAGAAGATAATCATATTTTTGATATAAGTAAAATACATATAAATTATCTTATTGAGAAGATAATTATATCTTGTTAGAAATAAATCTTATACACATCATCTTATTAAAAGAATAGTTAGTCATATAATCTCTTGAAGTTATAAAAGTTAATAACTACCGTGAACACAGTCACTATTACCATTTTAAAATAATTACATATGCATAATCTTAAAATGGTAACAATATAAATTAATAATATACATATAATATATGAATTATTTTTTTTATTAAAATATTTATTAACTTAAATAATTATTAGAATAATATAAAAAAAACTAGTAATAAGAAAATAATTATATAATAAATAAAATTAGTACATAATCACAAAAGAAAAGAAGTTAAAAATATGATTATATAGTAAAAAAAATAATTAAGAATATAATTATATAATAAAAGAAAAATTAGAAATATAACTATATAATAAAAGAAGATAATATCTAATCTTCTTTTTATTTTATATATATTAAACTAAAATCAAGCCTACCTATTCTAATAAAGTGATTTCACAAACTAAATATTCTTATATTTTTTTAGTAAAATATGAGATATTTTAATTATAATTATTTAGAATAGTAAAAAAGTATTTTATGAATAATGATAGAAAAAAATATTTTACTTATCTCTAGTCTTCAAGTATATAGAATACTGTTATTATAGTGATATAAAATTTCTTAATTTCTTAATCTTTTCCTAGTTATGCAAAATTACATATTTCTATATTTTTCTTTTATTTTATAATTATTCCTATTTTCCTATCATTTATTACTATATTTATTATCACATTTCTATTTTTAATATTATATTTTATTTAATATTCAAGATCTATATTTTTATTTATCTTGTAATACAATATTCATATATATAGTAGAATAGTTTAATGGAAGATCATTTTTAATTTTGATGGAATAGTTATACTTGAATAATAATCTCAAATATCTTTTCTCATCCTTTGATATTCTTTTACATTCTTCTACATTTTCTCATATTTTTCCACATCTTTTAATATCATTTTGTATATTCTGATATTCTTTAATTTTCTTTGATATTTTTCAATATACTTCAACATAGCCTATTCATAATTAATTATACTATAGTACTTTAATTATATCTTATATATTAGATAGTATTAGCTAGTAATATTATAATAATTTATATATCTGAAAAATATATAAAAAAATCTGCTATTTTAGCTTAAAATAAATAGTTTTGGATTGAATTATTTGGAAAATATAACTTAAAAGTTTATTATCATAATAATAGTAATCTTTTTAAAAGATTTCTTTTCAAATTATACTAGTACTTTTTCTTTTATTCAGTTTTATTTCTTTAATCATACAAAGTTGATTTTTGATTTATTTAATATTGTTTTAAAAGTAGAAGATCTCTACTATAAATAAGCCATACTTTTTATTTATTATTTTAAGAGTAAAAGATCTCTACTATAAATAAGCTATATCTTTTATTTATTTAGTTATTTAATTTTCATATTTTAGTTTTTATTTTTATCTTAGTTATAATTTTTTTTTGATTAATAGCTTGCTATTTAATTAATTTAAAATCTTGAATTATATCAATTACTAGTGACTTTACTTAATTAATTTTTATAATTTTATTAATTTATTTATTTATTTCTTTATTTTATTATTCTTTTTGAGACAATATCCATAGATATTAGCATAGGTCTTAGAAATCTTTATTATTATTAAAAGTTATAGTCTAATTCCCCTCTCTTCACTCTTTAATTATTTCAGTCTCTCCCAATTCTATATCATTAAGATAAATTAAAGTGAAACTTCACTTATCAATTTACTATAACATATTTTTGATATCTCCTCTGTGAAGAAAAATTCTCTCCATACTCCTTTATTATCCTTATATACTTTTATATTACTTTTCATATATTCTTTTTTTATTCATAATTGATAAATATTTGTGTTCTAAGTTTTCATGATCAATTATTATTCTTTTATTGAACTATCTATTAATTATTATCTTGAGATACATCAAATTCCTAATTATCCTATTAGAATATCCTCTTAAGATATTATCCTTAATATTATCCTTTTCAATCTAATTTCTCTTTACAATTCTATACTTTTTGATTGCTTACAGAATATATTAGAGCAATATCAATTAATCAAATCATATATCTGTTATTTTAAGAATTAATTCAACTTGATCTTACTGAAATATATATTAGCTAATTAAAATAAAGAATAGTATAACTAGTAAATATCTTTCTATTTAATAAAATTAATACTCAAGAAGAACAACTTGATTTTATTAAATAATTTTACTAATAATTCATTTATCAAGATTTTATCTTTCAATCAAGAATTCTTTCTGTTCATAGTGATACTGACAGATATTATTTTGAAATCAAAAACTCAGAAGATTTGTCAACATCACCTATAATAACTTCAGAATCAGAAGAAAATAGTAATTACTCTGGTTTAGAAGAAGATAATCAAGCTAATTCAGAAAATAACAACTAATTAAAAGAAGAAGAAGATAATCAAATAGTATAATTAAATAACTTGAATAATCTTATTATAACTCTTGAAGCTCTTACTAATCACATAACTTATTAGAATATCTGATCTATAGAAAAAATCATAATTCCTATCAGAAAATATTGAGAAAATAATTGAGACCTAACAAAATGGCTTAAAAACTTTAATATCACTACTCAAGCTAATGGTATTACCAATATTAAAAAAGTATAATTAGTTAGAGAATATCTAGAAGGTGTTGCTATCTTATGGTATGATGAAAGAGAAAGAGATAATACTATTTGACTAATAGCCTGGAATGATAATCAAGATCTATCACATAATTTTAGTCATCAATTTGTAGTTCAATTCTACACATGAGAAAGAATTAATTAATAACAAGATAAAATTGAAATCTTGTAATAGACTGATACTATAGAAGAATATACAGATAAATTCATTAATCTACTTCATAAAGTAGATCCTGAAAATGAATATCTGAAAGAATATAAAATCTGAATATATAGAAGAGAATTGAAATTAGAGATCAGAAAATGAATTCAGATCTTAGCTGATAAAACTTTCTTAAATATGGTACAAGTCATAAAGAATATAAAGAAAGCAAATATAGATATACTAACTTATGGATATCATTAATCTCAGATCCAGAATAATTCAATATTAAATACTATATTGATAGTACTTCAAGATCTCAATCAACAAATAGAAAGTATTAAAACTAACAAAGAATCTAATTATAATAGAAATAATTCAGATTATAAATCTAATAATCAAAATCCTAAATCAGTTTCAACCTGTTATAATTGTGATAAATCAGATCATATTTGTTCTAACTGTTCTCAGCTATAATTATACCAAAATAATTAGAACAACTTTAGAAATAATTATCAGAGAACTAATGGAAATAATTAGTAATAAAATAATATATCATTAAATTAGACAAATACTAGCAATAACCAAAATGCAAATAATAATCAAAATATATTATTAGCCCAAATACAAGTTCTAACTAATAATATTCAGATATTAACTGCCAAATTTAATAATATAAATTTACTACTTGATACACATAAATACTTGACTACTGAAAGAAAATCCAGAAATTCCAGAACTACTTTTTATGAAACTAGATCTATAGGTTAATCTCATAAAGAAATAGTTATTGAAAATGAGAAATCTAATAACAATAAAGAAGAACAAAAAGATATTCCTGAAGTTATTCTTGATCAAGATATAAATAATGCTAAACTATCTAAAACTCTTGAAAAAGAACTTATCAAAAAGATTATTCATAAAAAGAAAAGCAAATTTGCTTTACCTATATTTACTATCATGGCTGAATCATATAATATTCTAGAAGATTTGGTCCAAAAGAAAGCAAATATAACTGTTACTTAGCTTATTTAGATTTTATCTTCATAAAGAACTCAATTATTAAAAGAAATATGCCAAGCTACAGCCTTAAAATCAAAAAGAAAAGAAGAGTATTACTTGAATAAAAACTCAAAATCACATCTGTTTGATGTGAAGTGAAAGTTAGAAAGAATATTATTAATTTAATCATTGATACTGATATCTCTAGATGTGTTACTATACATAACTTTATTAAAGATATGGAATTAAAAATATAATGCAGTTTAAATATTTTAATATCAGATATAAATAGTATGTCTAAACAATCTCTTGGAGTCATCAACAACTTACTTTTGAACATTAATAAAATCATGATTTCTACTAAAGTGGATATTACTGAAGCAAAAATATTCTCAATAATTATTGACATAGACTTTTTAAACAAAATCAAAACCAATATTGATATCAGGATTACTCACTTTTGAATATGATGATCAAAAAGAAAAAGTATCAATTAAATTTATCCATAATAATAGAGAAGAACTAATGTTTAATAATACCAGTTCTAAAGAAGATGAATTAGAAGAAGATTCTGAAAGTGAATTTGAAAAATAATACTTGGAAAAGAAGACTTTTCTTATATGGTAATATGATGACTGAAATATTGTAACCTTTAAATAACAAGAATTCCAAGATAATAATAGTATTAAAATCATCACCAAAGAAGTCTAAATTCCTATTGAAACTCTAAACCAAAGATTAAGAAATATTGACTTTGGGAAAATTCCATTTCAAATTATTCAAAGTGTTAAAAGAACTCATAAAGTACAAGCTTATCAAGAAGAAATCAAAATCAAATGGAAGAAATATACCTGGGATGATTTTAAATGACTTGATAAGAAGTTTATCTAATAATATAATTAGAATAACTGATAATTATTTGACTAGCAAGGATCAAATAGCCAATACTGATATCATAGAAATCTCTTTATGCCTGATCATCAATATCACTAATGTTATAATGATCTTACTGACTAAATAATAATTAAAATTCATAAACCTTTCCATGCTGAATTTAAAACTAATCAAAATTAGACTGATAAAGTTAAACAAAAACTCTTTGTTAACAAAAGAGTCAAGAAAAGCTTTAATACATATCAATCTGCCACTTAACAAATTCATCCTAATTCTTAGATTAAAAGATGTCATGTATGTGAAAAATATGTAGATAAATACTATACTAGAATATATTTCAAGATGAATAGAGAAAAAGTAACTGCTTGTGACAATTATATTAGAGAAAAATAATTAAATCTTCCTGTCTATTCTCAATATGATAAATATAATGAACTCAGAAAAATATTTATTATTAGAAGTTATGAAAAGAAATACTTCTGTACTTATGAATATTAATATATTTATTGATTTAATTATGGAGGATGGAGAAAGAATATCAAAACAATTAACAAGCATAGAAAAAGAGGAATACTATTAGAAGTTTATGAAGAATATGATGAAATTGGCAAAGCAATCCTATCTTACTTTATGTATAAGGATGATTTTATTCATAAAATCATTTATGAAGATTCTGTAGAAGTCTCTGCTACTAAAATATTTTAATATATTTATCAACAATTCAGTTCTAATTGAAGACAACAGCTTGCTTATTTGAATTATATCAATATGAAACTTTTCAAGAATATCTAATTTCTTGTGATAATAATAAATGTGATGATTATATACAATCTGAACTTCCAGTTAAATTAGATAAAAAAAATATTCTATGATTTTGGAACTAATTCCAAAAAAAGCAGTAACAAATAAATTAATTGAAGAAATTAACTTTACTTCTATTTTAACTCAGTCTCCTTAACTTGAAATGAATAAAATATATGAAAGTTTTAATATCATTTATCAAGCTCTTAATGAACTTTCATAATAATTTAACAATTATTTAAAGGATATCCCTGTGAAACAAAATAATAGTTACTATACAGTTAAAGTTTATAATGATTAAGATAAAGAAAAATTATCAGAAAAAGCATATTTAACTGATACTAAATATGATATTTATTATACTGAAAAAGTAGTAATCAGAATTTTATTATATCAAGTTATATGAGTAAATATCTATATTATCATAAAAATTCTTATAGAAGTTGTATATTAAGTAATATCTCACTCATCTCTTGCAAAACAAGAAATTAATGTTAAAAATGAAACTATTGACTCTGGATATATTAGAAATATCAGTATCATTATTCAAAATAACTCAGAAGATGATTATATTATTGAATCAGATCAGAAAATTACTCAACTCATATTTCTTCAACTTGTATCTATTAATCAACTTAAGTCAGTTTCTACTAGAGAAGAACTAGAATAATCTAGTCAAGAAGCAGCTGGATTTGAATTTACTAATTATCAAGAAGTCTATACCTATTTCTTAGAATAAGAACAAGAAAAAAAAGTTATTGAATAATGAAAATTAACCGCTGAACAAGAAAGACTTCTTACTTAACTATTAGAAGATAATGCTAATATCTTTGTAATTGAATTATATGAACTTAATCAAAATAATATAATTTAATATAAGATATATACTGGAAATAAATTATTTATTAAATAATGATCTTATAGAACTACTCTTCCAGATCAATCATTCATATCAAAAGAAATTCAAAGAATATTAAAAGTCAATATTATTCAACTATTAACTAGTTCTTGGACTTCACCTATTATTATAGTCTTCAAAAAGAATAGAAAGAAAAAATTTTGTATTGATTACTAAAAAATAAATATTATTATCCACAAAGATGCTTATCCATTATCAAGAATTAATAAAATGATAGACTTTCTTAAAAATGCTTATTAATTTTCATCTATGAACTTAATTTCTAAATACTGGCTAATTGAAATGAAAGAAGAAGATAAATCTAAAACTGCTTTCATCTCTAAAGAAAGATTTTTTAAGTTTAATATCATGCCTTTTGAATTATATAATGCTCCAGCAACTTTTCAATGTACTATAGATACAGTACTAAAAGAATATAATTGGAATTTTGTTAATATATACATTAATGATCTGAATATATTCTCAAAAGATTTTGAAGAATACTTGGTTCATCTCAACAAAGTATTTTGCAGAATTAGAAATGTCAACTTGAAACTCAATCCAGAAAAATGTAATTTTTGCAGAAGAGAATTACTATTTCTTGGACATGTTATAACTAAAGAAGAAATTTTCTCTGATTTATTGATAATATAGAAGATAAAAGACTTTCCTTAATCAAGAACTATTAAAGAACTTTGATTATTTCTTGGATTAGCTAAATATTACAGAAAATTTGTTAAAGAATTTTCTTAAATTGTTATACCTCTATTCAAATTACTATATAATAAAGAATTATTTATTTAGACTGTAGATCAAGAAAAAGCTTTTCAACAAATCAAATGACATCTTATAACTGTATCTATTTTAATTTATCTTGATTTTACAAAGAAATTCTATCTTTATACTGATGTCTCAGACTCTGAACTTGGAGCTGTCCTATCTCAAAAAGATAAAGATAGAAAAGAACAAGTAGTTACTTATGCAAGTGTCACTTTAAAACTAAATAAATAAAAATATGGAGTAACTGAAAAAGAAGTATTAGCAATAGTATAAGCTATTAGATAATTTTGTCATTATTTACTTGAAATAGTTTTTAAAATCATTACTAATCATAATGCTTTGAGATAATTATTTAAAAATCAATCAAGTCATTCTGCTAGAGTAAATCACTAGATCATGTTTCTTATAAAATATATCTTTATTATTACTTATTGATCTGGAAGAAAGAATTAAAATGCTGATATCTTATCCCAAATATATTTGGAAGATTATTAAACAACTTTTTTCTTTATAATAATAATATAAATTTAACAACCTACTATAATTTATAATAATATTTACATAATAAAACTTATCCTGTAAGATCAACTCTTAAACAATAATATAAAATTCATAATTAAACAAAATATTTTTTATAAACTAATAGCATATTATATAAAATCAATAAAAGAAAAGAATCAACTATACCTCTTCAAGTTATTAAAGAAAATAAAATGAAAGCTATTCTTATTAATTTATATTTAAGTTTTTTATTTGAATATTTTGAATATGAAAAAACTTATCAACAAATTGCAAATAAATATTAGTGGAATAGTATGAGAACCAATATAAAGAATTATGTAAAAACCTGTGAAATTTGCTAAAATAATCTTTGTATCCTATCAAAATTGAACAATCTTTTGACAGAATCATTATTGATTTAATTGAACCTAGTAAACTAATAATAACTGGAAATTGATATATCATTATAACAATAGATTATCTTATAAAATGATCTGAAGCTAAAGCAATTTCAAATAAGAAAGCTACTATAATTACAAAATTTATCTTTGAAGAAATAATATGTAGATATGAATATCCTAAAGAAATTTAATCAGATAATAAATTAGAATTTATTAATGAAATAGTCAAGAAATTATCAATAAAATTTGGAATCAAGCATAAATTTTCTTCATCTTATTATCTACAAATAAATGAAATAATAGAACATTTTAATAGAATACTATATATAATCTTACAAAAATTGATAATAGCACATAAACAAGAATGGAATATCTTTATTTCTACTATTCTTTTCACTTATCAAACTAATCAAAACTCAACAACAAAGTATAAACCATTTTTTTTGATCTATGAATGAAATGTTAAATTATTAATTGAATTAAAAATTCCTGCTCATTTGGAAGAAGATTTTACAAGAAAAGAAAAATTAATATAGTAAATATATAACATAGTAGATCAATTATCATAACAAATATTAGAAGTAAAGTAAAATATAGAAGAATAACAATTATAATACTTTCAAATATATAATAATAAAATTTAAAAAGAAATAATATTCAAAATTGAAAATAAAGTATTACTATTTAATATAAAACAATACTTAGTAATTGAAGATAAATTTTAATCTATCTGAAGTAAAGAATAGTACTATATTCATGACTATGCTAGATATAACTCTTATAAAATTCATGATTAGAAAGAAAAAAGTTTATAAGTATTCTATTATTAGAAGATAACTTAAATATTATCATGATTATCAAGATTATTTTAAATTACAAATTATTATTGAGTAATTCACATAGATTATCTCTTTAATTTTTGTCATTTCTATATTCAAAATTCTTTTTTATCTTATTTTTATCTATTTTTATAATTATCCTTATCCTGATATTTTTAATGTCTTATTATTTATAGTAAAATTTTAGTTTAAATTTTATATAAATATCCCCTCTATTCCTCTTTCCTTTTTCTTTATCCTTTCATATTTTTACTTTTATCTATTACTTTTTACTCTTATTATCTTATACCTTTTCAAATTTCATTATATTTTTACTTTTATTATTCTTTATTGTGTCTCAATTACCAACTTGAATTATTTCTTTAATAGTCAAATCTCTTGAAGAAATCTATCAGGAAATACTCATATATCAATCTTTTGAAATGATTATCTTTTCTATTTATAAATTACTTACTTGTAATAATACAGGTCAAGAAACTAATATTACACTCTTGAATTTACTTATGCAATCTGAATTTACTCAAGATATTGAAGTTAATAATACTTTTTTCTTGAATACTCAATCAATTATTGAATCTCTTGAAGTATCTGTTAAACCAATTAATATAACTACTAATCTGGACTTCATTTAGTTAAATATCTTTATTATTATCTTATCAGAAGATGAATTCAAAGTTAATACTAAACAAGAAAATATTAAAAAAGAATTATAATTCATAAGTTCTGATAATTCAACCACTTTTGAAGAACAATCTGAAGCATCTACATTCATAACAGAAGATGTTAAACCAACTTTAAATAAAGATTGACCTATTTAACTTAAAGAAGCTATATTATTAATTTATAGTAATCCTTTGGACAATAATAGTCAGATAATGCTATAATACTATATATAAACTTGGATATATATTTTCAATTCAATTTCAGAAATATTCAAGAGAAATGTCAAAAATCAAAAAAAATATTGAGAATACTCTTGAAAAGTATATATATGATAAACTATATAATATTATTCATAAAGTCTTTTTTATTTATTACTCTAAAAAAGAAGTATTTGATAATAGATTTGAGTTTATATCAATTAAGTTGCATTACTTGAATAAGAAAGAATTATTAAAGATTATTAATTGATTTTTACAAGAGCAAAAATTTTCTG
>CAJVPS010003402.1:0-10310 GCA_910591765.1 Ambispora leptoticha
AGGTTTTTTTATTTTCTCATTGCATTAGTTTTGGACAATTGCATTGTTTTTTTATTAATGGTGTTAAGTCTTTGAATTTGTTGATTTTTGGACGCAAGAGGAATTATATAAAAGCAATCCTTCATTGATTTATACACGTGTTTCTGGATACGGACAAACTGGTCCATATGCAACAAAACCTGGATATGCATCTGTTTGTGAAGTATGTTATTTAATCAATGTAGAATATTATTGCAATCGTTATTTCTGCTCACCTTATGAATAAATTAAATCAATGAAAAACAAGGGAATGGCAGGATTTCGTTACATTAATGGATTTCCGGGAGGACCACCTGTTCGTCCTAATATGTCACTTGGGGACTCCGTAGCGGGACTCACAGCTGCATTAGGAGTAACTCTGGGTCTCCTAGCAAAGAATAAATTGGCTAACGCTTCAAAAAGTGTTACAGGTCAGGTAATCGACGTTGCTATTTACGAGTCAATGTTTAATATGATGGAAGGGATATTGCCAGAGTATGATCGATTTGGCGAGGTGAATAAAATTTTATTTTTCTTGCGTCTATTAAAAAAACCATTAGATAATTAAACGAATAATTGATGAATGTTTAGATACGACAACCATCAGGCACGACCTTAACTGGAATTGTACCCACGAACGCGTATCCATGTTCCGATAACAAATATGTAATAATCGGTGGTAATGGCGATGGCATTTACAAACGATTAATGCGCACTGCGGGCCGAGAGGATTTAACAACATCTGATTACGAAACCAATAAAGAGCGAGTAATTCATAAAGATCTGATTGATAGCGCGATTTCGGACTGGACGCGAACTTTAACGGCTAAAGAGGTCGTTGAGAAACTAGAAAATGCCGGTGTGCCTACCGGCCTAATTTATAATATTGAAGATTTTGTTAATGATGAGCATGTGAAAGCGCGTGGTATTTTGGAAGTTGTTCGTGTGGAACGGCGTGGTAAAATAGAGAAAAGCGGGAGCGAGAAGAGTAATAATAATGAAAGTGATAAAGATGATGACGGGTGGGATCTGACGGTAATTAATTTATAAACTTTATTTGTTTAGTGATTAAGAATGATAATAGTAACATCTGAATTTGTAAAATTTGTTATAGATACCAGCTATTACTCCGAAACTCGAAAGTACACCGGGAGAGACATTATGGGCAGGACCTGATGTTGGACAACATAATCGCGAGATATTTTATGATATTTTAGAATTGAATGAGGATCGGGTAAAAGAGTTACAAGCGAGCGGGGTGATTGGAGAAACTATATAATTCTTTTAATTCTTTTATTAATATAATCATTGAAAAAAAAATACTTTATTTGTCGATCAATAATTTTATTTATTCTTCTTATGCTTAATTCTAAAAGATTTGGCTGCTCGAGTCAATTTTCAGCATTTGAATATGGCTGATATTCTCTAGCTCGGATAAATCGGTGGATTTCAAATTTCCTAATCTGTAGTAATTCAATAGGAGTGTGCAAAATAATGAAAGAATGCAAACCAAAAATTTGACTCTGTGATGAAAAAAGTGAGATTATGAGAAATTCGATACATAAATCTTTCTTTGGCTATTAATTAAAAATGTCGGGCGAGCAATTTTATATATAGTTTGTCTCCAATCCAATACCTTACCCTTATCTTGATTCCAATCGGGCGTAATGAAAATTCAGAATTCAAATTAGAAAATTTGAATTCGGTTCAGTAAAACTGATCGCATTTCGATTATGATTAGGGTTAAACAGTTATCATTTTTCTAATATAATGACTAGAGATAATTAAGAATTTTAATAATAATCCATGAGTTATTGCTCGTATAAAATGTCTCTCTTATTATTTCGATTAGTCCCACTCTTTTACCCGTTTGTCCAGCCGCGCTTTTTTTCTGCGATGCACCAGGTCTAATCCCTCGCCATGTATTTCACCACATCATTGAGAAATTCTACTCCATCAGCCCAATACAAGAATGTGACTATAAATAGATTTGACTATATATTTTTTACCATTAAGAATATTGTCCTATTATTACAATAGAAATAATCGCTAATAAATATAATACAGTGGCGACCAAAAGTAATGACTCAGGGGCTAAATTTACTAATAAAACATAGTGAAAATTGAAATTTTCTCTCTATATAAAAATTTATAATTTTAATAAGAAATAATTTTTATTTTATATTAAAATAAAGTTTATCAGTTGTAGTTTAACATACATTTTTTTCAGATTTTTTAGATTTTTTCTGAAAGAGTTGCTCTAATTGTAAAGTTAATGAAAAAATTTTTACTAATTAAAAATAAAATTTAATTAATAAAAATTTTTACACTAACTTTACAATTAGAATAACTCTTTTAGAAAAAATCTAAAAAATCTGAAAAAAATGTATATTAAACTAAAACTAATAAACTTTATTTTAATATAAAAATAAAATTTATTTCTTATTAAAATTATAAATTTTTATATAGAGTGAAAATTTTAATTTCATTATATTTTATTAGTAAATTTAGTTCCTAAGTTATTACTTTTGATTGTCACTGTATATGTAAAGCTATATTCTGCTTTCAAGATTCAATTTTAGATCAAAGACAAAGATAATGATTTATTTTCTAAAATTTGGGCTTTTGAAAAAATATGCTTAACATGTAAAATATTTATTTCTTGTCCTCTTTTGAGTTCTCTAGCTTTCTTAAAATTTTCTCTAATATATTCTCAATAATATTTTATTGCAAAAGATAGTTTGAAAGATTATTACATAGATTATTAATATCAATTAACAGAATTTTATATAAATTACCTGAAGTAATCACTCTTAATAAATATTTCTAAGATATAGATAATTCTTATTATATTTAGAAAAATTTAATTTAGTAATAAATATCTTTACATAAGTGTTATCTTAAAAGAATAGTATTAATATAATTATAAATTTATTTAAATGCTCTTATTTCATCTTTTTTCATATTTATATTAATATAATACTTATAATATTTTCAACTTGTTATCATTATTATTCATATTATTATTATAATTGCTTTTCATATTATCATTATAATAAAAATAAGATTAATATTATTATTATAAAGAATTAAATATTATAAATTTAAATTTATTAGATTATTATAATTATAAAGACTTTTAAATAACAAGACTAAATAAAAAAGATTATATTTCAGTTCTTTATTATCTTATTATTTAATAATAATATAATTTCAAATATATATAGTTAATAATATATTTAGTAAAAGCTTATTAAATTTAGTTTATTAAATATAATAAGTTTTAAATTAAAATAGTATTAATTTATATAATTTTATATAATTTTAATTTTATTATAAATTTTATATGACTTATAAATTTTTATATTAAATCAAGAGAATATATTCTTTATAAGGATTAAAAATATTAATATTATTATCTTTATATAAAATTTTATAAAAAAAAATAAGTAAATTTTATTATTATAAAAATAAAATAATCTAAAATCAGATTTAAATTACTTAAATTATATATTTTATTTATTATAATATAAAAACTTTTAAATAACAAAATTAAGTAAAAAAAGAATATGTTTTTAGTTTTTTATTATCTTATTATCTAGTAATAATATAATTTTAGATATATATATAAATAACAAGATATTTAATAAAATATTTCATGTAGAATAAGTAATATACAATTTTTAGTTTATAAACATGTGAGTTTTAAATTAAGATAGTATTAATCTATAATATAATCTTGATATAACTCAAATTGAGATATATAATCTTATATAATTTTAATTTTATGATAAATTTCTTATAACTTATAAATAAAATCATATGAAAAATATCTAATAATCATGAAATTTGTTACTCATAAGTGATCAATTGACAAATTTGATATAATTTATCTAGAGTGGTATCAAGAAATATTGAGCTGAGAATCTCTTTCTATTAAAGAGATCATATTAAATAAAAAAAATAAAAAAGATATAAAGAAGCAATAAAATGAAAGTTTTTGATATAAGATATGAAAAGATGTTTACTTTTATTTTAGAAAATATGTATTATATAGGTTGATAGATGCACTGCTTATTTTATCAATCACTTTTATTTATTATATAGAATATCCTAGCCATGGCGAAAAGAAAGTCACAGGTCATATTAAAAATATCACGTGATTTTTTACGGAACAAACCAATCAAATCGCCAAGATCAATTTGTAACGGAAAATCAAAACGAAGTGTTAGACGTCGATCAACAAAGATGTAAAAAAAATCGGATATACTATAATATAGGGCTGTTTTAAGAACTCTAACATAGAGGAAAATTTAAGTTTTCTGACATTATTTGTGCTCATTACATGAGCGGGAAATCGATCCTACGCCCTGTCAAATTCACAAAAAGCTAATTATTATTCATATCTTGCGATTTTGATGCTCCTGACCCATGCAGATACTATTCATAACTCTAACCTTTTAATGAAAACGCTATTAACATTTCATATCTTACGATTTGATTGGTTTTACCCCCTAAAATTCACATGATCCATGACTTATTTTTAAAGAAATGAAAAATTAGTTATAAGAAACCTTACATCTCTTCGCATCGATTAAGGATGAGTGTATATGTCATGAATGTCATAATATATCAATCCAATCGCAAAGATCAGGCGCAAAAACTTAACATTAAAATATATTTTTTTATCTGTAAAACTAACCTTGAATATGTCTTTAATAAAGTTTCTATTGTCTGATAGTATTATCTTACTTTAATGTTCTCTCATATATGAAAGGTGGGGTGGGGGAAAAAAATCCCCTTCTTCAAAATTTGCACAAAAAATGTATCAAGTATTTTAATAAAACGAACGTTTATCTTTGAAAATAGCTATGAAATTATCCTACATTTAAAATGTGTTAAAATTATGGAATTTCATTTAAAGGAAATTTTGTTCTAAATAAAACTGCCAATGATCACCATAGGCTATTATTGGTTATCCGTTCTAATGACTCTGAATACTTCCCATTGATCAATCTCATAGTTGCCTTTAGGTAATATAGCTGGTTGTTCATAAAATCCATTTTCTTTAACGTAACAAAAGACACGAGGAAATCTAACGTCGTCCTCCATTCCATAATCTGGCTCATCAGTATGTAAATTTCCATGATCATAAATAAAGCCCAAATCTTCACCAAATTTCAACAGCATGCCATTGGGATATATGTTCACCTGAGACATCGCTTTATCAAAATTTTTAACTCGGCTTAATTGAGGATTTGTTCCAGACCTATCTTCACTCGAGAAAATAAAACTTTCCGATGTGTGAACATATTTATTCTTACAATTTGTTAAATCTCGCTTCCAATTAATAGGATTATAGGCACCAATTATTTTTCCAGAATTTTTAACCCTCATTATCATTAGTGAAGGTCCGTGGTGGCATTTCATTGTTGGCAATTCTCTATATGTTGATTGGTTATAATATTTACTATACAAAGTTCTATCATTGCCCTTGCGAAACAAAAGTGTAAATTGGAATGGCATGTCAAAATTGGTATATGAATCATCTACTCCATCAATCCATTTCGCAATCAATCTAGCAAAACTGTTGTTAATAAGTTCAGTTGATCCAACAAAAGGTGAATCAATTCGAAATGGCACTACACTATTTTTTCTGCTATTAATGATTTTTGGTTCAATAGGTGAATATAGTTGAGATGGAACAAAATTATCTTTTCTAGTGACTCTAAAAATTTCCCATTCGTCAATTTTGTAATCGCCTTCAGCTATTATAGTTGGTTGCTCATAAGATTCATCGTGCCTAACACGACAGATAACACAAGGATCCGTCCTACGTCCTTCATCATAAACAAATCCTAAACCGCCAAAACTTAAAAGTATACCTTTGAGGACTTCGATATCTGAATAATGCGAGCGAGAAGTAATCTTATTTGCACCAATTGCATGATAAAAATCTTTCATAACACGGCTTAACCGATGATTTGATCCATGTATATCTTCACTTGAAAAAATAAAGCTATCTTTCGTATATACATATTCATCATCACTTGATCTTTGTTTCCAATTGATGGGATTATAAGCTCCAATTATCTTTCCTGAATTTTTAAGTTTCATGATCATCAGTGAAGGTCCATGATGACACTTCATTGTTGGTAATAATCTACCTGTTGATTGGTTATAATATTTATTATGTTCTTCATAGAAAGTTGTATTATCGTTCATACGAAATAAAAGCGTAAATTGGAATGGTATATTAGATCCAGTGTACTGAGCTTTCATAGGGTCCTCTCTGTCAATCCATGTCGCAATCAATCCAACAAACTCGCTATCAATAATCCTTATTTCAAGTGGATTAATGCGAGGTGGAACTTGATGTTTAACTTCGTCTATCACCATCATAGGTTGGCCATCTTTTCTACTGACTCTATAAATCTCCCATTGTTCAATCTCATAGCTGCCTTCATCCATTATAGTTGGTTGCTCATAAAATCCGTTCTTAACATAACAACTGACATTACTGAAAGAATATTTCTTAGAAATTATTAAATCTTCACCAAATTTTAATAGCACACCACTGGGATTTACACCCTCTAGACAAATTGCGTGATCAAAATCACGAACTCTGCTTAACCGATGATTTGTTCCATACATATCTTCACTTGAAAAAAGAAAACTTTCTGAAGTACAAAGATATACATTCTTTGGTAAATCTTGCTTCCAATCGATAGGATTGTAGGCACCAATTATTTTTCCGGAGCTTTTAAGCTTCATTATCATTAGCGAAGGTCCGTGGTGACATTTCATTGTTGGTAAAGATCTATCTGAGGATTTATTGTAATATTTATGGTGTTCTTGATAGAAGGTTGTCTGATCGTCCATACGAAACACAAGCCTAAACTGAAATGGATTATTAGATGCGGTGTATGGGGCTTCAATAGGATTCTTTCTGTCAATCCATGTCGCAATTAATCCAGCAAATCTGCTACTAATAATTCTTGGTTCAATAGGTGAATTAATGCGACGTGGAAGTTGGTATCGAACTTCTGGCAATATTTGTTCAAACTTGAGAATTGTCAACTCTTCTTCATTACTCAAGTTGACGTATCGAATCAGTGGCAACCCCTTCTCTAAAGTAACTCCCAATGCATTGATCTGAGATGTGTTATCGGTTAAAGTATCGAAATCGGGGGTGTTTGCAATGCCCCACTCGATCAATTTATTAAAAATTATTATTTCGGGCAAGTAAATCGCGTCCAGCTTTAAGATACTCAGCAATATTTCCTCGTCAATCGATGGAAATGTTGGAGATTCAAATAAAATCAATGGCCTTTCTGCCACGATATCTTGACAAAGTAAATAGAGGTCTTGAGCGGATGCAATGCGATAAGAGGTTCGTAATATAGAAATAATATCTTCATCACACCAGTTCTTGTTTATATCTCTTTTTTCATTTAATTTGGATCTTAATAAGTCGAAAAACTCATGGAGGAGAAGAATATCGGATGCCAGCATTAATTCCATCAAAATATCCGTGTTCAGATTTTTCAAAATGATCGTTCCGCTACAGATACCCCTACGAATTTCAAACCATATTATTATTATTTAATAAAGTTAAAAAAAACGACGAATGAATGAATTCACGAACGATCCTTACTTTAATATTATTTCAAAGGCATCAGATGAACCATCCAATCTTAGCTTATACTTATCATCAATTTTTCTTGTCCATTTTTCTGATAAAGCAACCTTAAAATATTCGCATCTTCTACGGAGCACGCTTGAATGCGCATTGAAATCCTTGATATCGCCGGATGTTCTATCATGGATTTCTATAAGAGTATCATAAGGATCGTTGATTACAGAAAGATCTAAGGAATCTGAAGATAGCTCTGGCAAGCGATAAGAAAGCATTTTGGTAAATCGAAGATATTTTGAAAACGTGACTTGTCGAATTATCATTCATTATTTGTCTATTTAAGGTTTGTGTCATGTCGTATCATAAATTGTGCATTGAATGCGGCGTGCAATTCAACGCCTCGTTCATTATTAAATTTCCACTATTGAAAAAAGAAAATTTTTTGTGGCACTATGCAGTATCGACTATCTCTCGACAAATTTATATGATCTGCATTATCATCTCTAATTAAACCTTACAAATTAAGGGCATTTTCTTCGATGGTGGTAGTTGGTTAGTGATTGAGATGATGTTGATCAATTAAAAAAAGATCAATTCAATCTCATTCCGTGATAGAATGGAGACTGATGCGGCGAACCCAAAAATTATAGGAATATATCAATACGCGAAAGATTGATAGGGAGGAAGTTATTCAGCGTGAACTTGAGAACAAGGTGATCATTTCTCCATGGCTCGATACCGGGAAAAACAGCATACTTTAAAGAAAATGGTATGATATGGTAAGATTTTCCTATTCCTATGGTGCGGGAAATCTATACTCGACAATAAAAATTAGGTATTTTTAAAAGCCTATAAAAATTTGTATAAATAAAATTTAAAAAAATAAACCGGTAATATTATATGCGCTTTTAAATTACTGGTCAGAATTTTAAAATAATATCTATAAAAAAGTTATAAGCATTTAAAACTTTAACAAAAATTTTTGTCACGTGTAACATATTTTATTGGCTAATAAATTTAATATTTTCCTATTGGTCAATAATTGATCATGTGAATGTGTTTGATTGGCTCAGTATAAAAATAGCATATATGCATTCTTATTAATTATACTTTAAGAGATGTCATGTCTGATAAAATGAAAAAAGCAAGTAGTTTGCTTGTTTAGAAAAAGAAATATTATATTCAAGAGAGAAAAAATAATAAAATTACTATAATTAATAATATTATTATTAATATTATTAATAAAAGAGATTCTTAAATTATATTAAAGATTATAATAAAATTAATAAATTAGTTTATAGATTATATTGCATTATCTTACTATATTATAATCACTTATTTTATAAAAATAACTAGATATACTATTTTTTTTATTTATATTATTTAATTATTATATTTATATATTAATAAATATCTTTTAAAAATATTACTAAATTAAGTATTAATAATTTTTTAATATTTCATATAATCATAAATTATTTATTTAAAAATATTATTTTTATTTTATAATTTTATAATAATTAATATAATAAAATTTTAAATTTAATAATAATATTTTATTTATCTTTAACTTAGTTTTTATATGAATTTTAATTCAATTATTTTATTAATATCTTGAACTTTTATATAAACTTTCTGATAATATATATTATATAACAGAAAAATTATAAAGATTATTAGAAAATATCAAGAAAATAATATAGTAAATAAATAAAGTTATTTCTTAAATAAATTATTTTATATATTATAATAATATATTATAATAATAATATATATAATAATAATATATATAATAATAATATATATAATAGAAGTTTTATTATATAATATCAAATTATATATTATATAAATATATATTTATATTATTATATATCTTTAAATATAAATAATTCTCAAATATAAGTAATTATCTCTTTTTAAAATTTGAGATTCTGAAAATATTATATATAAAATATAATAAATTTATACTTAAATATAAGCAATCTCTTCTTTTTACTTTATTAAAATCTTGTATTTTTTAATTATTTATATTTAAAGATATATAATATTTTATATTATATATAATAATTTAAAATAAATTCAAATATATTATATTTTCTTATATATAAATATAAGATAATATAACTTTTAAAATTTATGATTAAAGAAATAAATTTTATAATATAATATTTAATAAAATAAATTTTTATACTTAAAAATTTTCTTTAAGTATTTTATATGTATTATTACAAATTATATTTATAAAGATAGATTTTATCAGAAATTTAATCTATAATAAGTTTTAAAAGTAAAAACTAAATTATTTATAAAGATAAAAAGAATTATAATTTATAATCTTCTAGTTATGTAGTATAATATATTCAGATAATTCATATAAAAAAGTTAGGATATAATATTATATCAGGAAAATTCACATAGAAGATTCAAGATATATAGTGATATTATTGAAATAGAATTCACATAAAAAATTAATTCAAAAGCAGACAAGAGATTATATTTTAAAACTTATTTTTTATTTGATGTATTGATACTTTGATACTTAAAATTACAAAATAAATATAATATCTTTAAATAATAAATTAATAATAAAATAAATAAATTAATAATAGATAATACTTATATGATAGTACCTCTGAAAGATACTTATTAATGA
>CAJVPS010003403.1:0-10309 GCA_910591765.1 Ambispora leptoticha
ATTTAAAATTTTATATGAATTAAATAAATATTCATTGAATATAAGTAAAAATAGTAATTATGGTTTTTTTTGTAACGAACTGTATCTTTAATATTTAATATATGAACTTAATATTTCAATAAAAATGACATGCTGTATACTGTAAAATAGTGATTTTACCTTCATTCGGATTACACTTTTGGAACCTAAATATTTGAATATATTTAAATCAATCGAAACAACATTTTGATCGAATATACAAATAAAAGTAAAATAAATGAATTAAAGAATCCAATTTTACTTTCGTTTTGTACAAAACGACATTTTAATCCAGATCAATATCAATAAAAATTCAGTAGTCATATGCTAAAGCTGCATGCAAAAAATAGTTATTATGTACTGTACGTATATCGATATTTTTTTATGAAATATAAAGAAAATTATGTTTAAGATAAAAAATTTACCTTGACTACCGTTCTTTCATCTGATTCTACGAAAACGAAAACTTTCCCCCGTTTATTTGATTCTTTCGACACATTTTCAACAGTACGCTTGTTGTTCGATTTATAAACTTTGAAATCCAATTTTTATTAATAGTATACGATATTTTAAAACCGTTATTGTCAATGAAAAAAAATACATACCTGGTATGGTTAATTTTTTTGAACTTAAATTTAAATTTTCTGTGTCTTTTCCATTGTTCTCAATATCAATATCAAATTCCCGAGTGACATACGCTGACAAGTAAAGTAAAAATAATAATATAAGTTAAAATTATAATTATTTAATAATTACTGTTACAGCGGTGGACTAATTAATTAATTTCACCTTCATTGGTACATATCGATATAAACTGACGCTTGTTGATTTGGCTTCGATTTTCAAAAATAGTGATTTACCTTATTTGGAACATAAAAATGTTTGATAGATTTAAATCAACATAACTATAAATGTCATCTTGACTGAATATAAAAATAAATGCTCGTACCTCCATCAGTTCAGTTTGGATTGATATTAATTTTGAAGTAAAGATTCGACTGGTGTAAATTGCATTTGAATGGATTTGTTGTTTTTTGTTTATATTTGTAGGAATGCTTTTTTGTAATTTCATCTCTTTATCGAGTTCTTTTAGTTTCTGTTTATCTATTCTCAAAAACTCTTTAATTTCATAATGCTTTGGACATTCTAAAGAGTAAGTGTTGCAATATTGCTTCGGAAGCTCTTGAATTTCATCATGCGTTTTAGGATATTCTAAAGAGTAAGTGTTGTAATATTGAAAATGCAAAGTACCCAGTTTCCACTTATCTTCATCGTCATATTGATAAAGTCGCAAAGTTCATCAGCAGTTGGTCTGTTTTTTGGAATAGGATCCCAACATTTTTCAATAATAAATTTGCAACATCCGGGAATATAATCTGGTATCATATCATAGGTCTTGCTCATTTGTAGATATCATATACAAGATAATGATCATGACATATATTCAACGTTGGTAAATCTCTCAAAAGGAAATATTCACTTTGGTTGAATTCTTTTATTAGATTGGAAATATTTTTATCCCCGCTAGATAATTCATCATTATAAATTCGTTTGTGATATTTGAAACAGTCATCGCAGGAATAATAATTTCCTTGACAAACGCAACATTTACTACAATCATGAGTATTGTGAACTAAACACTCCTCTCAGTATCTACTCTTTCATTACAATGATGAGTACTTGATTCTATCTGTGAGTTCATTTTATATTTGTGACGTTCACCATAGAATGCATAAGTCATTACTATCAAATAATCAATTGTAATTGGGTTTTTAGTCATTTCATAATATGCTATCAAGTTGTAGCATTTTAAGCTCAGTCTGAATCTATTATTGAAAAAATTGATCGAAATAGAAAAAGGCAATTTTCAATACACTTTAGAAATGTTCACTTTTTACCTCGTCTATAAATTCTTGTGAATTTGCTTTGAATTGTGTAATAATTTCAACATAACTTTTGCTTTTCCTTTTCGTTTAAATTTATTTTCTTCATGATTCCACATGGATGAGTAAACATTATTATCCAATAATGATCCATCAAACCAGATTGCTTTATAAATTGACCCAAAATTTCCTTTTTCATGATATTCAACGTTAGTAAACCTTTCAAAAGAAACCCACTCGAATATATTTTTATATTTATAACTAATTTTGTTGCATTCTTTTATTAGATTGTCAATATCTTTATCTCTGCTAGACAATTCATCGTTATAAATTCGTTTGTGGTATTTGAAACAATCATGCAATTCCATCAATTTTTTGAAACTGGATTTTGAGTTATTCCATAATCAATAATATCGTCGACATCTTCATGATCCCAATACTCACATTTTATTGGTCCATCCAGATTGCTTTATAAATTGAACCAAAACCTCCTTTTGCAAGATATTCAATGTTGGTAAATCTTTTAAAAGGAATTCATTCGAATATAATTTCATATTCATAATTAATTTTGCTGCATTCTTTTATTAGATTGTCACTATCTTTATCTCCGCTAGACCATTCGTAATAAATTCGTTTATGATATATGAAAACATGGAAAACAATAAATCATTTTTTGACAAAGGAAACATGAAGTACAATCATGGGTATTGTGAGCTGAAAACTCATCGCAGTATTACCTTGACAATCAGTTACATTCATTACAATGATGAGTATTCGATTCTATCTTAAGTTCACTTTTATATCGATAGTGTCAACGTTTATCGTTATCTTACACTCGGTTTTGGATTCCCAAACTTGTGTGTACATATTGATCGACACTATAGGAATAACTTTTTAGAGAATGTTACACAATTTCAAAGATTTTTTGTAACACATACATGTACAAAGTGAATGATCTATTTTTCATTCGTAGTTGGGTTTTAGTTGCTCCGTAATATCCAGAACGGATTATTACTTTTTTTTCACGTCCAACATGTAACGAAGTGCATATAAGAGCAGCCTGAATCTATTTTGAAAATTTGTTTGTATTAGAAAACAAAAAGCAACCTTACATTTTAGAAACTCCTTTTTTTACCTTATTTATAAACGCTTGAGTAATTTTCTTTGAATGTTTTTAAAACAACTTCAATTTTTCCATTTCGCTCAAATTTATTTTCTTCATGATCCATTTGGAATTGTGTTATATTGGACCATCTAACCAGGCTGCTTTATAAATTGTCCCAAACCTCCTTCTGCAAGATATTCAACGTTGAAATCTTTCCAAGGGAATCCATTCGAATAATTTTTTAATTTTGTTACATTTTTCTATTAAATTGTTGATATTTTTATCTCCGCTAGACAATTCATCGTTATAAATTTGTGTGTGCTAATAGGAACATTCTTCGCAGTGCTTCTTTTTTTTTAATACTTAGTACATGTACATGTATTGCTAGTTCATGCACTTTTAACATGTACATGTATATGCAATTACAAAAACTTTAGACCACGTCGGATCATGTGATTCCGACCTGATACTGATCCGTGCCGAATCCTCCTGCGGAATTGATGAACAGTGCGAACCATAAATATCTGACCCCTCTAATCTCGACAAAAATTACATGTAGTACAAAACAGGCACGTTTTTTTAGAACAGTAAACTTTTATTGTACACCGGCATCCGAATGCAAGATATCGCATTCCATGTACATATACTATCGTTATGGAATAACTAAGGTTCCGAACAGTTCGGTTCGCTTCGCTTCTGGTTCTAAGAAAAACCGAATCGAAAATTTCGGTTAGTTTCAGTTCTGAACCAAAAATACATTTTCGGTTTCGGTTCAGAACCGAAATCTTATAATCGAATGCAACAAAATCAATAAATAAAATAAATTATTCGAATGGATTTCTTTTGAAAGATTTACAAAGCTGAATATCCTGCAAAAGGAGTTTTGGGTTAAATTATAAAGCAACCTTGTTGGATGATCCATAGGATTACGTATGGGATCATGAAGAAAATAATGAAAACGAAGAGGAGAAAGAAAAGTTGTGTTGTAATCATTGCGCGATTCAAAGCAAATTACTCCAAAATTTATAGACGAGATAAAAATGAGCATCCTCTAAAGTGAAGGTTTGCTTAATTATTTGATACAATTAAATTTTTAAAAATTGATTCAAACATCTCTTAAATGCCCTAGTTATGAATAACTAAAAGCCCAGTTACAAATGATGTGGTTCAAATTGTATCGCCGATATTTGAAAAATGTTCGGATCACAATACTCATTGTAGTAAACGCATACATATGATCTATACAACTTCTAATTAATGTACATAAATAGATTGAGATCCTTATTGGTTTAGAGTCATATGCATTCACTCGCTTTAGCGCATCCAGCTTTAAGGTATTCCTCTATCAAAACACCTTTTTTATATATCAACAACACATGACAAGTCAAGACTTTGCAAAGTGTCAGCTCGCATAGCATTTAGCCTTTTTGTTTCTTCCATTGTGTCCGAAGTTTTTGCGCAATTTTATTAAACGATAGGTAAAAACATTTTATACAATGAATGATATTTAAGTGAAATGATGAATTATTGAAAAATAAATTCGCTTAAACTTATTATACAGTACAGTAGTTCAGGTCAACTAGATGTAGAAAAAAAAGGAAATTCGTTTAAACTCATTACATATTAGTCAGGGTCAACTAGGTGTAATTATTGCGATGAGATTAAGGGATGATAAAGTCCCCTTAACTTTTCAGAAGACGAAATATTTCTTGTGATCGTTTAGGGAAAATTTTGGTCGCAATTCCGTCCATCATCATCACAGCAAGAACATGAGCATGTTTGAGTATTCTGATTAAAGATGCATACCTCGGTCCCTGTAATAAGTAGTTTCATTTTTTAAAAATTTTATAAATTATATTCGCCGAAAATACTTGTAATTGAATGCTAATTACCTTTATCGCAAAAAGGTGCTGGATTAGGACAACCTGCAGCATTGACAGATGGTAAAGAACCGGCAAAGAATGTAATAGCGATCAATAGGATAATTATTTTTGAATTCATTGTTGTTTTTGTTGAACTTTGGAGGAGGATCTAGACGCCTTTTTATAATTGAGTAGGCTTCATTCAACTAATTTGCTAATGTTACAGTTAATTTCGGTATGGATAGATTTCATAATCTTTTTGAAGTCCGAAGGTCTCATTTAAGAGGCATTGCCGCATTCATCATAAAAGTCGAAATCAGCAAGATTATTTCCCTGATAAGGAAGTCAAATAAAGTATCAAACACCCCGTAAATTTATTATGAGTTTGGGGGGGAATTAACCTATTTCTCGCGATGATCTCTACGTCCGAGATACTAAAATTGCGATATTCCTTATCATCTTGTTTGTATTTATTTTTATCTTGCACTCTCTCCTAATAGATAAATTGTCGAAATTCCCCTTTAATTTTGCGGAGTACACTGCGTGGGAACGAGTTTTGAATTTTTCTGTACTGAAATTAAATTAATCGGAAATGGAAATATCTCCGAAAATTTCATAGGTTCTAGCTGAAAATGAACAAATTTTTAAAGATTAGTGTGATTGGTCAATTTGTTGAATTACGCAATATAAACGGCTATAGTTAATAAATATATATGTAAAAATTATTTTCTCTTAGTGATACTAGAGTTTTAAGAATAAAATTGATAAAAAACATAATCCAATTATATGAATCAATTTGAATATCGCTCATTTACCACCAAAATTAGAGAAATTCAAAAATATGAGAATTTTGTAAATTTGATGAAGAGAAATTAAGAGATAAAGAATATTCCTCAAAAAAAAGGAAAGAGCAATTGATAAAACGATTCATATTAAGAGGAATGATATTAAGAAATTTTAAGATTTCCAGTTCGCCCTAAGTTTTCGTCATGGCATATTTAACTTCTATTTAAATAACTAAAGATGGCTGCCAAAATTATTTTTGAAAACTGAAATATCTCAGTTTTTTAATCAAAAACTGAATTAAACCAAATTGTTGAATTAAATTTGCTAAAGTAAAATTAAATATACAATCAAAGTTGAACTGAACTCGAGCTAAACTCATTCATTTTTGGTTTGCAAAAACGACACAGAATAACTTTTTATTATTTTGCTTTAATGTACAAATTGACTCAATCAAAAAATCTTAAAGAAGAGCCATGACATAACTTCCATTTATACAGTGTAATTGATTTCTATGTTTCGATTATTTATAACAGCAGATGATTAAGAAATATCTTCAATTCTCAATATTAAAAACACGTTTTAATTACCAATATCGAGATCCAATTCAGTAATCGCTACGCTAGATATTGATGCTGATACTGTATTTTTAAAATACATTGTGGTTTTATTTTATTTGGAACGCACAAACTGACATTTGTAGAATAAAGTTTTTATTAATATGAAATATTAGTTTGATCGAATATAAAATAAATAATGTAAATAACATTATTTAAATTAAATTGGATGCAAAGATTCGACTGATATAAACTGCATTTAATGAATTTTATTCGTAGAAATGTTATTCTTTAATATTTCACTTCCTCATTAAGTTCTTTTAAATTATAGCTTTATTTTTAAATTTCTTCATATGTTTTAAAACTGTAATACTGGAAATATAAAGCGTTTAGTTTTAATAAAGTTGATTGAGTTGATAAAATGTCAAATTAGTTGGTCTGTTTTCTGGAATCAGACGCCAACATTTTTCATCACAAATTGCAACTATTCGAGAAAGTATTTGGTTTCCTAGGCCGTATTCCTTTATAGATGTCGCATACAAGATATATATATCATGGCTTTTGCTCATTAAATGTATTTCACCCGTTGTTTTCTCGTATATAAGCATCTCAAAATTATAAATAATTGCAGTTTAGAGAATATTATTCACCTCTGGACTTTATCCCTTAAACCATACATTTTAGCAGGAAAATTTGCCCACCTAATAATTGAGAAAAATTATCTCCTGCAAAAAATTTTTTATAAAAGAGATAACTTAAATTGATTAGGGTAATTCCCAGAAGTATAGGACATAGAACACGTGGTAACTCTGCAATCACCTCGTGATATTTCTATGTGACTCAAAAAAATGTATAAAATTTGAGTTATGTGGAATTTGCTACATTCTGAATACCAAGCTTATAAAAATTCTTGGTAATTTAGTTTTGTATACTTCATATCATAACAAACAAAAATTATTATGTAATATGAGTACTTATTCATAATAAAATTTTGAATTATCATGATAGTTAGGTTGGCTAAATTAGTATTTTTATTTAAAATTAATTTAAGATTTTTTTAATCAAACCATTTATTTTAAAGTATGAAAACCAATGTCAAAAGTGAAATATACTCTTCATTATCTGCATACACGTCTGTATTTTCAAGAGAAAATGAACTTAAGGTTAAACTTGAAGATAATGCATTTGGTCTAGTTAAAGAGGACATAATCCTAAAATTTCAGAAGTTATTTTTGAAGGGTGGGAATTTAGATTTTTATTAGAAGAACTGTGAGAAGGGAATCATGGATGATTGATAATATAACACAGTCAGAGATTTGCATAAGAAAGGGGAGCATATGCTTATGAAAATTTTTTGTAGTTATAAAAAACTGATCAAAAATAATTTAAGCAGGCAAATTTGCCTGCTTAACAGTTTAAGAGATAAAAGAATTATGCCATAAATTCTCAAATCTATTGAAATTAACTGGGCTGATAAGTTCAAGATCAGTAATATATTACCCGGAGTGAAAAGCTCAAATTTCTCCGCATGAATATTGCTCAGAGTTTGGATGTGAGGTATAAATTTCTTTTCCAAGCTAATTTTTCGTAGATAGAATAAATATATAGTCAGACTCCTCTAAATGCATACCGTCGTTGACCATATTCATTTAGATGAGTTTGCATAAAATATGCATTTAGAGACTAACTCCAGTTATATGCCACTATGTATTTAGAGAAGTCTGACTGCATTTTGTAAAGATTTCCATTTTTTGCATATTCGACTACATGTTCAATGGACAGACTTAACACAATGAGAGACTAGACTGAAGGGTAGGAGGGTTATTTAATTGGATTTCTAAAGGAATTGTGTCAACAAATACTGTTACTGCTGATGATAATGGTAAATCTTTATTATGCTTTTTGAAAAATTATGTCATATGTATATAAGGAAGATTATTTATAATTTAATGGAAATATTTATAATATTTATTATAACAATAAGATCCACGAGTGAAGTTTCTCAAAGTCACGAGATAAATTATCAATCAAGATTTCGTAATGGCTTTTGGCATTAACACGGTTGACATAGTATACAAAGAAAATTAATCGGAGATATAACAACAAAAAACTGGCTGGCTTCCTTCTGGTAAAAGTAATAAACCGAAGTTATCAATAAAACAAAGGTAATTCTTCTATATTGTTTGATTTCAACTTGTTCTTGACTAAGTTCAACAGCATGCCTATATACACATTTTAGTCTATGTTTTAGCTAAAGGCTATATTATAGACCGTTCTATTTACAGAATGGACAATTAAATGTACCAAATGATCAAAATACTGTACAAAATGGGCAAAACAATGTACCAAATGTTCTAAATAATAATGTTTGAAGATAGTTATTATTAATTATGATCTGGTGCAAAAGATCGATACAATTAATAATTGTTTCTAATAAAAATCATTCAAATTTTAACTAATCTTTATAATTTTTATATTAAATAAAAAATTATTTATATTAACTTTTTATACTATTTTAATTATTCTATTATACTTTAATTTAATAATAAATGAAGCATTACTTTACTAAAAAAATGACATTTTAAATATTATCACTATCTATTTGCAATATTAGAACTTTAAATTATACAAACAGATTGCTCTAGATTTGATAAATATATGTTTTAAATTTCATAAAAATTGAATCAGTATTATAAAGATATTAAGATTCAAAGTTTAGTAATTAAATTATTTACTATATAATTTTTATATTAATTTTAATCAAATTTTATATAATAAATTCTAAGAAATAATAATGCAAAAAAGTTTGTTATTAGTGAAATTTTTTTTATAAAATATAATAAAAATTTTTATATTTAAATAAATCTCAATATGTAAAAGAAAGTTTTCTTATTATTATAATATGAAAAAAAGATTTATCAATAATATATACTCATACTACTAGTTCATTTCCTTTTATAAATCAACTTGATTAGTCAATCATATCATAAGATCATATATAAAGAATAATTCAAACAAAAACATTTTTAAAAATAGCTAAATCTTGAAATTTTATTTAAGAAATAATTTTTACTGTTCTAATAAAAATTTTCTTGTGAAAGTTTACTTATATTTGTCTTACTTTTACTATTATAGATGATATTTTAACTGAGTTAAAAGTAGAAATTAATTATTAATAATATATTAGAATTATCATTTATAATATTAAAAAAATTTTAAAATAAACAGATTTATTATAAATCTTTTAATAAAAAAAGTATTCTAATATATATAAAGCAAAAGATTTAAAAACTATCAAATTAATATTATAATAAGTCTATCTAGAAAGAATAAAAAAAGCAAAATTATTACAAATATTTTCTATTTTTGTATATTCATAATTATTAATATATTACTTTATTTAAATCTACTAATATAAAATCTTTATGCTTAATTATTTTTATAGTTTTTTCAATTATCTAAACTAAAGATGGCTTCTCAATTATTGCAATGTGGTGACAAATAAAACATCATCTAGTTGTAACTAGTTGTAACTTATAAAATTTTGGAGTTGCAACATATTACAACAGATGACAAATAAGTATCACATACTTGTTACACTATCTTTAATCTGGACAAATATTAATATTATTTAAACAGTTATAATATTTATTTATTTCACAAATATTATTAAAATAATTATTATTCTTGAAATAAAATAAGCTAATATCATACTGTTCTATTCTATTCTTCAAATAGTTATAATTATACATGATCTTTTTCAGTATAATTTTCTATCTCACTCTTAGCTATACAAAAACATTTAGATACAAAAATTATTATTATGATAGTTATATTGTTACCATAGTAGCATAAAAATTCCTAATTCCTTAATCTTTTCATGATTATGCAAAATCACATTTTCTTATAACTTTTACATTTTATAATTATCTCTATATTTTTACATCATATAACTATCCCGTATTACTGTATTTATTATTGCATTTCTATATTTAGATATTATCTTATTTTTAGTTAGGATCTGCATTTTTATTATTTTGTATTATGATATTTATGTACATAGTAGAATAGTGTAGTGGAAAACTATTTTTAATTTTGGTG
>CAJVPS010003404.1:0-10309 GCA_910591765.1 Ambispora leptoticha
ATTCTTGTAAGCTTTTCCATGTATAAAAGTTTTATTTTATTTTAGTATATACTCTTTGTTTGCCTAATAGTTGAAAAGATTCTGTTAGAGAATTTAGTCAGTATACTAAATCTTTTATTTTAGTTATAGTATTTGCTATTTTAATTTTAGGATATCTTATCCTTAGTTTAGTTTTCATAATTATAATTTTGTTTTTATATTTTTGTTTTATTTTATTTTTGTCTTGTGTTAATATAATACTCATAAGTATTGACACTAAAAAACCTTTAGAATAATTATTATTCTCTTAATCTTTATAAATAATTTAGTCTCATCCTCAAAACTTATTATAAACTATATTTGTAATAAAACCTATCTTCCAGAGTATAGTTTGTAATAATATATTTCATAAGTAATTTTTTCTTTATTTAGATACTTCTCAAGCAATATTATATACTAGCATAGTATAATATTCTCTTATTATCTCAATTTTTCTGTCATTAGTAATTTCATTAGCTTTAATAGCTACTTTAAAGTCATGTAATCACTTTAAATTCTGATTATTATTCTTAAATTTACAAATTGGGATAAGGATCTTCTCTACTCTTTATATCTTCATAAATTGAGTTAATTTTTCAAGAATTTGAATAAGATTATCTATTCTATCTGATATGATAATTTCTTTCTTTAATTGAGATTTTTGAGATTAAATTTGTTCTATTATGACTATTGATTTTTCTGAATCTTCTGAATCATTACTTTTGTATTCTGATTCTGTTAGTTAATTGGTTGAGAGAATTTTAAAGTTATTTATCTCTTCAAGAACAAAAAGAATGCTATTAACTAAATAGATTTGTTATTCAACAGTGATTTTACTTTCAAACATAAAGGTATTAAGTAACTTAATAATTTCTCTTCAAAGTTAATTAGATATAAGATTTTGCTATATTATATTATCAAAAAGTTTCTGTAAGAGTCTGTTATATAAGACTATATGATAGTCTTGGATTCAGATAAGAAAATTTATAAATCTTTTATCTGAATTTTTATTTGCAGAAAAATAATAAGAATAATAATTATATGATTCAATATGAGATAAGAATTTTCAAGGGTCTTCTCTGTTATATTTACTAAGATGTAGATCAATTAAGAGTTCAATAAAAAAGTAATATATACTCATAAACTAATAAATTATTTAGGTAATTAATATTCTAAGAGTAACTAATTCTTAAAAATATAAAATAAATAATAAATAAAAATAATATAAATAAGTTGAATGAGATCTCTAGATGGATGAGATCTATAGAGAGAGTATCAAATATTACAAACTATATTTTGAAAGATAGATTTTATCATAAATATAATTTATAATAAGTTTTAAAGGTGAAGACTAAATTATTTATAAAGATTAAGAGGATAATAATTATTCTAAAGATTTTTAAGTGTCAATACTTATGAGTATTATACTAATATAAGGCAAAAACAAAATAAAACAAAAGTATAAAAATAAAGTTATGATTATGAATACTAAACTAAGAAGTGGTATCAAAAATAAAAGTAATAAATGCTTAAAATCAAGATAACAAATACCAAATGTAACAAATGCAAAACAAAAGTAATAAATACTAAACTAAAGTAACAAATACTAAACTAAAGTAATAAATATTAAACTAAGCTTTTATATATAGAAAAGCTTACAACAATCTCCTAAATCAAATAAAATATATATGACTTATTTTAAGTGGAGAGCATTCATTACCTAAGTTTTTTAGGTAAGAAAAACTTATAAATAATTAAAATATAATTTATTATAATAGAAGAGATAAATAAAAGCAAGATATTAAGGCAAAAATCAAAGAAAAATTACAAGATAAGTATAATTCAAGTGTTTTTAAAAGATAATTAAATTATTGCTATTCAAGTACATTTATTTCAGGTCTCAAAGCAAAGATATTTATACATCTTTAAGATTTTACAAGTTTCTATCTAAATTTATTTGCTACTCTAGATTATAATTACAAATTTTAGAATAAAAATTAATAAACAAACAAGTAAAAATAAGAGATAAAATATATATAGTAAGTTAAATAATAATACAAATAACAAAGCAAAATGAAAAGATAAGATTAATATTCTAAAAAGAAAAAGATAATAATAAAAATAAATAAAATTCATTGCTGAATCATTTCTGAAGCATTTCTGAACTATTATTAAATTATTTGTGAATTGTTATTAATTTTAGGACTAATTATTCATTAATAATCTTAAAATATTATAAAAATATTATAAGAACATTACAAAAATATTATTAAATTATGATGGAATCTATAACTGATATATCAATTATATTATTTAAAATCACATGTCTTCTAAAGATTAATTAATTAATTAAATTTTTCAAGTTCAAAAAAAATATGAAATTAAAGAAATTTATGTTATTATGATAATAATATTAATAGTTAGATAATTAAAATACATTATGAATTTCAAAAATAAAGTTATTTTAATTAGTAAAAGTATTTTGCTTTCTAGTGATACATATTTTATTTAAATACTAATATAGAATAACATTCTTAAATCTAATTCTAATATATAAGATTCTTGTTTATTTATTAGTAATTTCTTGAGTAATAAATATTTCAGAGACTTATAATATCTAGATATTAATATTTTTGTATAGTTTTTCTTTATATATAGAAATCTTGAATAGAATTTTTAATGAAAAAGGATTATTATTATTTTGTTAGTTATTATTATTATTACTATTATTATTATTATTATTAAGAATAGTTATAAGTTATTATTATTAAGAATAGTTATAAGTTGTTATTATTATTAGATAAGACTAGTAAGACTGATAAAAAATTGTTAAAATTATTTACTAAAGAAATCAGAATTAGATATTATAAATATATATATATATATAAGTATATTATATTTAGATATGAATGAGAAAATATATAGAAAGAAAAAAGTTAATAATAAGTATATATATATATGTATATATATATAGTATTAATTTTTTTTACTGTTACTAAAATTATAATCTTTCTAATTATATTATATAATATATCAGAAAAATTTATATAGAAGATTCAAAATATATAATAATACAATTTGAAATAGAATTTATATAAAAAATTAATTTAAGATAAATAAGATTATTATATTTAAAACTTATTTTTTATTTATTATTATGTGATTATTAAAAATACAGAATAAAAATAATATCTTTAAATAATAATTTAATATTATATAGAATTAATAATATAATAAATAAAAATTAATAATAAATAATACTTATATAATAGTATCTCTGAAAGATACTTATTAATAAATAAATAAAGAAATAAATAATTATAAATAAAATATATAAATATAGAAATATATTAGCTAAATTAGTAGAATAAGAGAAAAAAGAAATTTTATTAAGAAAACTATCTATAATTAAAATAACTCAAATATACTATATAACTTTCTTGATAAAATAAGATAATTTTTATAATATAGTATTATATATAGTATAGTATATGATATAATAATAATTTGCAAATAAATATATAATTTATTACAGATATATATATGACTAAATAAATAAATAAGACTAAATATAGATAATAAAATTAAAAATAGATTAAATTAATTATTATTAATTTCTTATATGTCTAATTTAAAAGTTATTAATAATTATATTATATATTATAGCTATATTATATTATTATATCACTTTATTATACTATTTAAATAGCTGATTAATTATAGTATAATAAAAATAGTAATATAATTTATCTAAAAAATCTCTAATTTAGTTGATATATTATTTTTTTCTTATAAATTTATAAATTATTTTGTAAATACTAATTATAAAATATAATATTTATAAAAAACTTATATAAAATATTATAATACTTTTTATAATTATAATAATAACTTAAAGTATATAAAAAATAAAGTAATTATTATTTTAAAAGATTATAATTACTTTTATAATATTAAATTAGTATTAAAAGTGATTTATTAGAGATATTTATAATAATAATTATATTATATAGAACTTTAATAATTTTGAAATTAGATTTATTTTGTAATTTATTAAGAGAAGTATTAGAAATCACCTGATTTAAAGTTACTATGAGCTGACTCTTCCTTTCTTTCTTGTAATTTGAATTCTGATTGGTTGATGTATCTTTGAGTTTAATTTGAATTAGCTTATAGCATCTGATCTGTATTAAGATTAATATATGTCAAATATAAAAAAGTTTATAAATATCTATAAAATTAGTTTGTAATATTATGTGAAATGGAAGTTACTACTAGTACTATTTTATTAATATTATACTAAGTGAAAGAGATGAAATACATAGAGAATAATATTACTTATTAAATCATTTTAATCTATATATATTACTTTTTTATTTCTCTTAATATACTTTTATAATATGTAGCTAATTATTATATCTATCTAATAATTCTGATTCTAATAAATAATTCTGATTTTAATTTTATAAGAAGAGTAATAGAATTATATGATTATAAGTTTGATTATAGTTTTATTAATTTATTTACTATATTATAAATTATATCTATTATATAATAAATTACTTACTAATAGTCATTATATTATTTATAAATTATCTCACCATATAATAAATTACTTTTACAAATACTCTTATAAATACCTGGGCTATATGCTATATTATAAATACTTTTCTACAGATATATTTCATATTTCTTTTTTTTCTAAATATACTATATAACTATCTATAATATAAAGCTTTCTCTTAACATCTGGCTTTTCAAAATTATTTCTTTATAAAAAGTCAAAAAATACCTATCAGAGATACTATAATACATATATTTACGTATACTTAATTTACTCTAAGATCTCTTGAAATAAGAAAAATCTTATAAAAGAATATAACTTAATATAAAAGAAATTAAAAAAAGAGATATAGAATATATTAAAAAAGAAATAAAGATATTTTTTAATTTTACTCTCCTAGTAATCCAGATTTATTAGTAATATATACTATAAGTATTTACTTTTAGTAAGATACTAATAATTTAATCTATTCTTAAGTAACTATCTTTCAGTATAATTGAATCTATATTGAATACTACTAATCAAAAATATGTAATAAAAAGTATAATTAAGACTCAAAAAAAATGGTAATAGTATGTGCAAATAATTAATATATTTGATGATATTAATCTTTAATATATCTTGTAAATAAAGTTAGAAAAAGTTGATAATAAAATTACTAAACAAAAGAAAAGACTAACAAAACTTAAATATTATACTGCTATACAAGTCAAACTTCAGAAAAAAAATAAAAAATCTAGAAGAAGGCATTATTAAAATTTATGATAAATCAGAATATCCATCAGCTGTCATTATTTATCCTAATTTATAAGATAATATTCATAATTATATTAAATTCAGAGTAGCATCTGCAAAATGAAAAAAAAGTATAATTAAAGTAAGAATAATCAAGCATTTAAAAGAGAAACTTGAAAAAAATATCAAATCTATCTTTTTTCTTTCATAACATACAAATACTTTTATTATTAAATAACACTATCATTCAGCTCAAATTGTAATTAGTTCAGTAGCTCAAATCAAAATAAAAGTATATGTTAATAAGTACTATTATCTAATATCAATTAAGTTGATAAAAACTTTTGCAAAAAACTTTTCAGATAATTTAATTATTATTTCTCAAGATAATAAAGCAAAAATTAGCTTAAGAATATTTGCTATAGAAAGAATATTTAAATAGTACAATTAATCAATGAATTAGCAATAATAGTCAATCATGATTTTTCTATAAATATAAAATAAAAGTTTATTTTATTAGTATATTTACTTATAAATCTATCAGACAGTAGTAAAATACTTCATATTAGTTATATAAGTATTACTATGCATTTAAAATACTTTGTAAAAAAATCATTAAGAACTTATATGACAAATCTCATAAAAATTATATATAGTAAGCAATTTAAGAAAACAATAAAATATGAAGAAAAAATAAAATCAATCTGAAACTTAATAGTAGATGAAGGGCCAGATAAAAATCTAAAGTATCTTAAAAATATTTTTAAATACTCTAAACTTTTTAAAAAAGAAGATTTAAATTATCTAACTATATGAATTTATGCTTCTAGACAATTTATTTATAATTCAATTAAGTAAAGTATGGTAATGCTTTCTGAAAAACTCATTGGAATATTATTATAAACTATATTCTGGAAGATAGGTTTTATTATGAATATAGTTTATAATAAGTTTTAAGGATAAAGACTAAATTATTTATAAAAATAAAGAAGATTACTATTATTCTAAAGATTTTCTAGTACTAATATTTATGAGTATTATATTAATATAAGATAAAAACAAAGTAAAACAAAAATATATAAATGAAATTATAATTACGAATACTAAACTAAAAAATTAGTATTAAAAACTAAAGCAATAAATACTTAAAATCAAGACAACAAATATCAAATATAATAAATACAAATATTAAAATAACAAATACTAATTCTAAAATAATAAATGCTAAACTAAACTTTTATATATAGAAAAGCTTACAAGAATCTTCTAAATCAAATAAATATACTTGGCTTATTTTAAGTGAAGAATATCTACTATCTAAGTTTTTTAGACAAGAAAAACTTATAAATAATTAGAATATAATCTATTATGATAGAAAAGATAAATGAAAGCAAGATATCAAGATAAAAATTAAAAAAAAATTACAAGATAAGTATTAACTCAAGTATTTTCAAAAGATAATTGAATTATTGCTATTCAAGTATATTTATTTCAGGTTTTAGAGCAGAGATATTTATATATCTTTGAGATTCTACAAGTTTCTATCTAAACTTATTTGCTATTCTAGATTATAATTATAATCTTTAGGACAAAGAATTAATAAATAAATAAGTAAAAATAAGAGATAAAATACATATAGTAAGTTAAATGATAATATAAATAATGAAATAAAATGAAAAGTTAAGAATAATATTTTAAAAAGAAAAAGATAATAATAAAAATAAATAAATTTATTGCTGAATTATTTCTGAGATATTTCTGAAGTATTATTAAACTGTTTATAAACTATTATTAATTTTGAAATTAATTATTCATTAATAATCTTAAAGTATTGCAAAAATATTACAAGAATATTACAAAAATATTGCTAAATTATAATTGAATTTATAACTGATACACTAATTATATTATTTGAAATTATATATCTTCTAAAGATCTACTGATTGATCAAATTTTTCAAGTTCAAAAAATTATGAAATTAAAGAAATTTATATTACTATGATAATATTTGATCTCTCTAAATAAGATCAAGCTCTAGCAAGACTAATTAAATTCTTTTCAAAAATTCTTTAATTTTTTTATTTCTTATATATACAAGATTATTATAAGTAATTTGTTAGAAGTTATATGCTTTCTCAAGTTCATATTTTTCTAATAGTTGGTGAATTTATTTTTAAGAAGAAAGTATCTTCTGATCAAAGTAACTTCTTTAGATTGAGCCATTTCTCTTTATAGTTTTATTAATTTTCTTGAATATTATTTAGATATTTCTTTGAGTAATTATTTAAAGTAATAATATCTTATGAATTACAATTCATCAGATTAATTATTATAATTTTCAAAAAGATTATTGAAAATTATTTGAATTCTTATCTTTCAGCTTTATTCAGGTTGAAATTAATAATTAATATTTATTATTATTGCTATTTTTGAAATTTCTATATTGATTATATTCATAAATTATTTTATTCTAGAATTATTCTGTAAATTATTTGTTGAAATTAAGATTTCTTCTACTATTAGTTCAGTTCTTGAGATATTTCTAAAGTTATAATGATATTAAGTTGTTTTTCAGTAATAAGATCATAGACTATTTTTTGATTATTAACATCAAGTATTAATTAATCTTTTTAAATTTGTAAGATTTTACTAAATTTGTTATCTTTTAATTGTTGATGAAGAGTCAAAATATTTTGAATAAAATTAGGATTATTTAAAAGAGTATTTATTTTTAAAGAGTTAAATACTAACAAAAAATTAAGCTATTTAATAAGTATATTAAAATAATTAAAAATAATAAAAATTTAAAGAAAATATTAAAATAAAAGTCTTATATTTATAAAATGAAATTTTTAATAAGTGATTAGTATGTATATATATATGTATTACTAAATAAGATTTGTATAAAATTAAGAGACAAATAAATAAATATCATAAGACTAAAAATCTATTCTTCATTTTCTTCTTCTGTTATTAGTATTTCTATATGTTCAATAATTATTTTTGACTTAAAGTATTTATCTTTACTGTGATAAGACTTTAGTTAAGTATTATTAAAAGTTTTATATAATAATTGATCAAGTTAATTTCTTAATTTGTAAGCTCTATTATCAAGATTTTATAAATATAGAATCATTTTATACTTTGTTATAACTGAAATTTATTTTTATAAGTAATATGTTGCTTTATATTATATATACTAGAACTTTATTATTAATATCAAATTGTATGATTCTTTGTAATTTTGAATTATATCTTTCTTTCATTTATTATTATTATTTTTTGATTTGATTTTATACTATATTGATATTATTTGATAAGTGATGGATTAATAAAAATATTCAATCTAATATTTTATCTTCTTCATTTTTATTTTCTGCTATTGGTGATAGATATTTCAAATTAATTAGTAATTAGATATCTCTTTCATAGATCAAAAAGAAAGATTCATATTTGGTAGTGTTATTTTAAAATATTCTGTATACAAATAATGCTGATAATATATATATATCTCATTATTCATCTAATATAATATAATATTTCTAAAGTATTCTACATAAAGTTCTGTTAAATCATTTTACTATTCTATTAGTTTGTGAGTGATATGATAATGAAAACTCATGTTTGATTCCAAATCAAGTGGTGAGTTCTTCAATTACTTGAGCTATGAATTTAGTTTCTTGATCAAATTATAATTCTTTAGGATATCTATATCTACAAATTATTTCTTTGAAAATAAATTTGATGATTGTATTAGCTTCTTTATTTGGAATTACTTTTACTTCAGACCATTTAGTAAGTAGATCTATTACTATAGCAATATATCAATTTCTCTTCTTGATTATTTTGCAAGAGTTAATTATAACTCTATCAAAAAACTATCTCATTTTAATAGGATATAGAGATTATTTTGTAGTTTATCTATCAGTTCTTTGATAAGTTTTACAAGATCTAACAAAGTTCTTTATATCTGTTCTTATTCCATTCTACCAATATCTAATAGCTATTTGTTGATAAGTTCTATCAAATCCAAAGTATCTAGCAAGTAAATTTGAATATATACTAGTCATTACTGCTTAATTTTATTTTCTTTCAGTACTTAAAGTGATATGGTAGATTCTTTTCTTCTATTTCTTTTATAAAGTACTCTATTAATTATTAAAAAGTATTTTAATTACTGACAAATTTTCTTTTGTTATTCTTTAATATATCCTATAGGATAACTTTCATTTTTTAAATATCTTATTAAGTTATAGTATATTATTAAATCTATTATATTAAGTTAATCAGATTTGAGTAATCTGTTTAATTAGTTATTTAGTAAAAATTATTCTAACTAATTAATTAATTAAGTAAGTTTGCTATTCTACTTTTATAAATATATTCTTGAGAGTATTATTATAAATTATACTCTGAAAGATAAGTTTTATCATGAATATAGTTTATAATAAGTTTTGAGAATGAAGACTAAATTATTTATAAAGATTAAAAGAATAATGATTATTCTAAAGATTTTCTAGTATCAATACTTACAAGTATTATATTAATACAAGATAAAAATGAAATAAAACAAAAATATAAAAAGATAAAGATGTAATCACATAAACTAAACTAAGGATAGATATCAAAAATTAAAATAATAAATATTATAACTAAAATAAAAGATTTAATATACTAACTAAACCCTCTAACAGTATCTTTTCAATCATTAGACAAATAAAGGGTATATATTAAAATAAAATAAAGCTTTTATACATAAGAAAGCTTACAAGAATCTTCTAAATCAAATAAATATACTTGGCTTATTTTAAGTAAAGGACATCCACTATCTAAGTTTTTTAGGCAAGGAAAATTTGTAAATAATCAAAATATAATCTATTATGATAGAAGAGATAAATAAAAGCAAGATATCAAAATAAAAATTAAAGAAAAATTACAAAATAAGTATAATTCAAGTATTTTCAAAAGATAATTAAATTATTACTATTCAAG
>CAJVPS010003405.1:0-10309 GCA_910591765.1 Ambispora leptoticha
GATACAAAAATTATTATAGTATTATTAACTAATACTATCTAATATACAAGATATAATTAAAGTATTATAATATAAGTGAATTACGTTGAAGTACATTAAAAGATGTTAAAGAACATTGGAGAACGTCAAAGTATGTGAAAGGACATGAAAAGATGTGAAAAGACATAAGAAGACGTTGAAAGACATGGAAAAATTTGAAAGGATATGAAAGAATGTCAAAGGACGTCAAAGGATGTGGAAAGATATTTGAGATCATCATTCAAATATAACTGTTCCACCAAAATTAAAAATAGTTTTCCACTACACTATTCTACTATGTACATAAATATCGTAATACAAAATAATAAAAATACAGATCCTAACTAAAAATAAGATAATATCTAAATATAGAAATATGATAATAAATATAATAATACGGGATAGTTATATGACATAAAAATATAGGGATAATTATAAAATGTAAAAGTTATAAGAAAATGTGATTTTGCATAACCACGAAAAAATTAAGGAATTAAAGATTTTTATGCTACTATGGTAATAATACCATTTCAAGTATTGAAAGAAAATGAAATTAAAGTAGTAATGACTAGCATATATTCAGATTTACTTACTGAATACTTTGAATTTGATAGAACTTATCAATAAATAACTATTAGATATTGGTGAAATAGAATAGAAACAAATATAAAAAACTTTGTTAAATCTTGTAAAACTTGTCAAAGAACTGATGAACAAATAACAAAACAATCTCTATATCCTATTAAAGTTAGATAGTCTTTTGATAATATTGTAATCAACCTTATTGACTCTTGTAAAATAACTAAGAAAAGAAATCAATATATTACTATAACAATAAATTTACTCACAAAATGATCTGAAGCAAAAGCAATTCCAAATAAAGAAGCTAGTATAATTATCAAATTTATTTTTGAAGAAATAATTTGTAAATATGGATATCCTAAAGAATTACAATCTAATCAAGGAACTGAATTCATAGCTCAAGTAATTGAAGAACTTATTATTTGATTTGGAATTAAACACAAGTTTTCATTACTATATTACCTATAGATTAATAGAATAGTAAAATAATTTAATAGAACTTTATGTAAAATACTTCAGAAATATTATATTATATTAGATGAATAATAGGATATATACATACTATCAGTATTATTTGTATATAGGACACTTCAAAATAATACTATCAAATATGAATCTTTTTTCTTGACCTATAAAAGAGATATCTAATTACTAATTAATTTGAAATACCTATCACCAATAGCAGAAAATAAAAATAAAGAAGATAAAATATTAGATTGAATATTTTTATTAATTCATCACCTACTAGATGATATTAATATAGTACAAAATTAAATCAAAAGATAATAATAACAGATAAAAGAAAGATATGACTCAAAATTACAAAGAATTACATAATTTAAAATTGATAATAAAGTTCTAGTATACAATAAGAAATAATATATTACTCATAGAAATAAATTTCAATCACAATAGAGTACAAAATGATTCTATATTCATAAAAATCTTGATAATAGAGCTTACAAATTACAAAATCAACATGACTAATTATTACGTAAAACTTTTAATAATACTCAACTAAAGTCTTATTACAGTAGAGAAAAATATTTTGAGTCAAGAATAATTATTGAATATATGAAAACACTAACAATAGGAGAAGAAAATGAAGAATAGATTTTTAGTCTCATGATATTTATTTATTTACCTCTTAATTTATATAAATATTATTTAGTAATATATATATATGTACATACTGATCACTTATTAAAAATTTTATTTTATAAATATAGGACTTTTACTTTGATATTTTCTTTAAATTTTTATCACTTTTAATTATTTTAACACTCTTATTAAATAGCTTAATTTCTTGTTAGTATTTAACTCTTTAAAGATGAATACTCTTTTTAATAATCTTGATTTTATTCAAAATATTTTGACTCTTCATTAACAATTGAAAGATAATGAATTTAGTAAAACTTTGCAAATTCAAGAAGATCAGTTAATACTTAATGATAGTAATCAAAAAGTAGTATATAATCTTATTACTAGAAGATAACTTAATATCAGTATAATTTTAGAAATACCTTAAGAATCTGAATTAATCATAGAAGAAGCTCTAACTTTAACAAGTAATTCACAAAGTACTCCTAGAGTAAAATAATTTGTGGATATAATTAATACTGAAATTTCAAGAATAGTAATTATAGTAAATATTACTTATCAATTTCAATCTGATCAAAGCTGGAAGATAAGAGTTCAGACTATATTTAATAATCTTTTTGAAAATTGTAATAATTAATCTGATGAATCACAATTTATTAAATATTATTACTTTGGATAATTATTAAAAGAAATACCTAAATAATACTCTCAAAAATTAATAAAACTACAAAGAAAAATGGCATAATCAAAAGAAATTACTTTGATCAGAAGATACTTTTTTCTTGAAAAATGAATTCACTAGCTATTAGAAAAATATGAACTGAAAAAACATATAACTTCTAATAAATTACCTATAATGATCTGATATATATAAGAAATGAAGAAATCAAAGAAATTTTAAAGAAAATTTAATAGTCTTACTGGAGCTTAATCTTACTTAGAGAGACTAAATATTACTGTAGTAATATAAATTTCTTTAATTTCATAATTTTTTGAACTTGAAAAATTCAACCAATTAATTAATCTTTGGAAAATATGTGATTTAGAATAATATAATTAGTTTATCAGTTATGGATTTAATCATAATTCAATAATATTCTTGTAATATTTTTGTAATATTCTAAGATTATTAATAAATAATTAGCTCTAAAATTAATAACAGTTCATAAATAGTTTAATAACAGTTCAGAAATACTTTAGAAACTATTTATTAATAAATTTCATTTATTTTTATCTTTTATCTTTTTTTTAGAATATATATCTTATCTTTTTATTTTATTTTATCATTTGTATTATCATTTAACTTATCATATATATCTTATCTCTTAATTTTATTTGTTTATTTATTGATTTTTTGTTCTAAAGATTGTAATTGTAATCTAGAATAGCAAATAAGTTTAGACAGAAACTTGTAAAATTTCAAAGATGTATAAATATCTCTGCTCTAAGACCTGAAATAAATATACTTGAATAGCAATAATTCTATTATTATTAAAAATACTTGAGTTATATTTATCTTGTAATTTTTCTGTAAACTTATCTTGATATCCTGCTTTTAATTATCTCTTCTATTATAATAGATTATATTTTGATTAGAAAGATTCTTGATAACTTTCCTACATGTAAAAGCTTGGATTTGGTATTTATTATCTCTATTTGAAAAAGATTTGGTAAGCTTCTCTACGTGTAAAAGCTTTATTTGATATTTATTATTTTTATTTTATTTAGTATTAGTTATCTTAGTTTTATTTATATTTGTTATAATTATTTTAGTATTTGTTGCTAGTTTTTAAGTATTTATTACTTAGTTTTTGATATCATCCTCTAGTTTAGTATTCATGATCACAACTTCATTTTTATATCTTTGTTTTATTTTGTTTTTATCTTGTTTTGATATAATACTTGTAAGTATTGATATTAGAAAACCTTTAGAATAATTGTTATCCCCTTAATCTTTATAAATAATTCAGTTTTTACTCTCAAAACTTATTATAAACTATATTCATGATAAAATCTATCTTCTAGAGTATAGTTTATAATATTTAGTACTCTCTCTGTGAATCTCATTTATCCAGAGATGCCAGTTAACTCATTTATACTATTTTCATTTATTATTCATTTTAATTATTTTAAGAATTAGCTACCCTTGAAGTATTAGTTACCTAAATAATTTATTAGTTTATGAATACATATTACTCTTTTATTGAACTTCCAATCAACCTATATCTCAGTAAATATAACAGAGAAGATCCTTGGAAATTTTCATCTCATATTAAATTATACAACTACTACTCTTACTATTTTCCTGCCAACAAAAATTCAGATAGAAGATTTGTAAATTTTCTTACCTGGATTCAAGACTATCATGTAGTCTCACATAATAGACTCTTACAGGAACTTTTTGATAATATAGTACAGCAAAATCTTACACCAAATCAATTTTGAAGAGAAATTGTCAAATTATTAAATATCTTTGTATTTGGAATTAAAATCATAGTTGAACAACAGATCTACCTAGTAAATAGTATTTTTCTTGTTCTTGAAGAAATAGATAATTTTGAAATCTTCTCAATTAATCAGCTAACAGAATTAGAATATGAAAGTAGTGATTCAGAAGATCCTAAAGAACTAACAGTTACAATCAAACAAATCCAATCTCAAAAGCCCAACCAAAGAAAGAAATAACTATGTCAAATAGAATAGATAATCTTATTCAAGCTCTTGAAGAATTAATTGACTTGATCTATAAAATTTAGAGAATGAAAAAGATTCTTATTTCAATTTATAAATTTAAGAGTAATAATCAGGATCTAATTAAATGGTTATATGACTTTGAAATAGTTACCAAAGCTAATAGAATTACCAATGATAGAAAAATTGAGATAGTAAAAGAATATCTAGAGAGACTAGCTACTATCTGATTTGATCAATAATCTATGAGTGATACTCTTAAATTAAATAAATGGACAAATCAAGATCATAATAAACTTCTCAATTTATTCTTAAATTCTATTTACCTCATAAGATGCAACAATTGCAAGATGAATTGGAATCCTTGAAACAAACTGGAATAGTAGAAGAATATATAAATCAGTTTATGAAATTAGGAAACAAAGTAGATCCAGAACAAGCTTATCCAGAAGAATACAAGATTCAAATTTTTAAGAAAGGTCTCAAATCTGAAATTCAAAAATAGATTAATTTAAATGCTGAAGATACTATGAAAAGCATCATTAAAACTGCAAAGAATATGGAAGAAGCTGATTCAGACCCACTCAAACAAATCTATTACCAAACTCAAGCTTAACCAACTGGTAAATGAAGTATTCTAGCTAAGATCTTGCAAGATCTAATCAGTAGGTTAGACTATGTAGAATCTGACAAAAGAAATAATAATAATAATAATAATAATAATCAGTAATAAAATCAATCAAGAGACAGATCAGATATTATTTATTATAGTTGTAAAAGAAAAAGACATATTAGTAGAGTTTGTTCAAACAACTCCCAACTAGTAAATCAACCACCTAATAATCAAAATGCTTCTTAAAACTGGAATAATCAGAATTAGAATAATAATAGTAATAATAATAATTAGCAGAATCAGAATATCCAAAATCATAATTAACAACCTAATAATTCACAAAATCTGGATACTATTTCTCTTCTTGCCCAGATTCAGAATTTAACAGCTGCTTTGCAAGCATCTGGTAATGGTTTATCTAGTGATTCATCTACCCAATCTAGTTTCTTATTATTAGTAACTCATGATTATCTTGCTAAAGAAAAAAATACCAAAGAATTATTAAAGAAGAAGAAGAAAGTGAAAAAGAAAATGAAGTCACCTAATCTTTACCTAAAGTATCCAAAAAAGACAAGATCAACTTGAAGAAGAAGAAATAAAAGAAAGGAAAAGTACATTTTCCAATTCTAGTCAAACATACAGAAATCTATAATATACTTAAAGATTTGATATCACAAAAAGCCAATATCACTATTGCTTAACTCATCAAGACTTCATCTGAACAAAAAATTCAAATATCAAAAGAAATGAGAAAGAAATCACAAAAAAAACTCAAACAAAAAATAATATTCATCCAGAAGATCAAAATGATCTCAGCCTGATGTGAAGCTAAAGTTAAAAAGATTTCTGTAGACTTGATCATGGATACTAATGTGTTATCAGTCATGAATTTCTCAAATAATTAGGAATAAAAATTTAATGAAAATCAAATATCTTCATGTCTGATAATACTAGATATTTCAAGTAATCATTAAGAGTTATTAATAACTTTCCTATTATCATTGATAAAATTATAATTCTAGTTGAAGTGAATATTACTGAAGTTCAAATCTATAGTCTTGTAGTAGATATAGATTAGTTAAATAAAATTAATGCTAAAATTGACCTAAAGAAAAATATAATGATCTTTGATTGAAATAGAGAAGAAGAAAGAGTATCAATCAAATTTATTCATGGATAATAAAATGCTATACCTAAAGATAGTGATAATTATACAGAAACATCCTTTAGTGAAACTTCTGATGATGAATTCAAAATTAAAAATCAAAATCTAAAAGATTATAATTTTCTATGGTGAACATCTGACAAATCCTGTACTTAGATTCATACTTCATCCAGATGATTTAATAATATAAACTTTGGAAAAGTTTTATATATAACCATAAACTCAATTCCTAAAGTTAGAAATATTAAAATTTTTGAAGAAGAAATACAAGTCAAAGATATCACTCTCTCACCTGGAAAGAATATTTAAAATTGGAAAAAAGATTTCAGCAAACTTACTATTAAAGTTCTTAATGAACTTTTGACTAGAGAGGTTCTGCAGCTGAATGTTGGTATCATTATAAATTACCAACATCCAAACATGAATACTCTTAATATTTTGATGATCTAGTTATCTGGATTAATATTAAAATGAATATCTCAAACAATCTATTAACAATTTTACTCCAGAATGAAACTAAAACTGGTAATTAGAAGTAGAATATATCTGAGAATTAGAAAAGGTACCTATCATTAAAGAAAAATTCTTTTCTAAAAATGAAGCCTTACAAAAATTGAAACTAGAAGAAAGAATAGTTAAATATTCATATTGTAAATACTTTGTGGATAGTGAAACTATTTCAAAAGCAAGAGATGAAAATGAATCTGAAAAGCAATATTGTACTAATTGCTTTATTCAATAACAACTTAATTTATTTGCTTTTGACTACTATGGACTTCAAAATGAAGCTAGATACTTTCTTGGAGTAACTTGGAGATATAACAAAGTCAAATATTTTTGTGACTATACTGAGTAATTTATGTACATATTTAATCATGATGGTTGGTGAAAAAATAATGATACTATCAGAAAATTGAGAAGTGATGGTAACTTATTAAATATTTACCAATAATATAATAAAATTGGAAAAATAATACTTGTTTGATATATCACTGAGTATGATGAAGAAGAAGAGATGCAATATATTACTTATGATAGATCTGAAGAAACATCAGCTCAAGAGATCTTTCTGGCCATCTATCAATAATTATCTCTTTCTCAAAGAAAACAACTAGCTCAATTAGAATATATTAATATAAAATTTTGTAATAAATATTTGATTTCTTGTAATTCAGATACTTGTGAAGATTATGTATGATCTGAACAGATTGAAGAGTCACTGAAAGAAAAATATCTAGAACCAGAAAAAAAAGAGAAAGCTGAAGATAGTGGCTATAATTCTATTGAAGAAATCTTAAACAAATATTATATAGTATCTGGAGATTATAAAGATAATGTAAAAGAAAAAGAATAATTTAAAGAATAATCATTAAATTTAATGATCAAAATTTACAATGATAAAGACAAAGAAAAAATGCCTAAACAAGCCCATGAACATAATACAGGCTTTAATCTTAGATACCCTGGAGAAGAAGTAATCCTGATTCAATCTCATTAAACAATTATAATTAATCTTTATTTGGTAATTGAAGTTTCTATAGGAACTGTTTATCAACTAATATTTTAATTATCATTAGTCAAGAGAGGAATTGAAGTTAAAGGAGGAACTATTGATACTGGATATACTGAAAATATTGGAGTTCTTTTATATAATAATTCTAATGAACCTTATAAGATCTAATCTAATGAATGAATTGCCTAAGCAATCTTTTTGCAACTTGTTACCAATTAAAGGAATGATATCCATAGATATCAAAGAAGAATTAGAAGAATCATCTCATGGAATTTAAGGATTTAGATCAACTGGAAAGAATGAAATGGAAGCATACTTCCTAGACAAAGAAGAAATCACAAAAGTAGTTGAATAATGAGAATTAACACTTGGATAACAAAATGCCTTATATAATCTGTTACAAGAATATAAAGATATCTTTGTATCAGACCTAAATGAACTTGGATGAACTAATATTATTCAACATTTAATTGATACTAGAAATGAAAAGCCTGTCTATCAAAAGACTTATAGAATAATCATACCTAATCAAGAATTTATTCATGATAAAATTCAATGAATGTTAGATGCAGATATTATTCAAAATCTAATAGTCTCTAAACCTTATCTATTATAGTAGCAGTATTACAAACTATACTCTGGAAGGTAGATTTTATCATGAATATAGTTTATAATAAGTTTTGAGAGTGAAGACTGAATTATTTATAAAGGTAAAGGGGATTATAATTATTCTAAAGGTTTTCTAGTACTAATATTTATAAGTATTATATCAACATAAGACAAAAATGAAGTAAAATGAAAATATAAAAACAAAGTTATGATCACAAATATTAAACTAAGAGATGGTATCAAAAACTAAACAACAAATACTTAAAATCAAGTTAACAAATGTCAAAATGCAACAAATATAAATAAAACTAAGGTAATCAATGCCAAAAAAAGCTTTTGCATATAGAAAAGCTTATCAAATCTTTTTCAAATAGAGGTAACAAATGTCAAATCCAAGCTTTTGTATGTAGGAAAGCTATCAAAAATCTTTTCAATCAAAATATAATCTATTATGATAGAAGAGGTAATTGAAAGCAGGATATCAAGATAAGTTTACAAGAAAAATTACAAGATAAGTATAACTCAAGTTTTTTAATGACAATTAAATTATTGTTATTTAAGTACATTTATTTTAGGTCTCAGAGCAGAGATATTTATACATCTTTAAGATTTTACAAGTTTCTATCTAAATTTGTTTGCTATACTAGATTATAATTACAATTTTTGGGGCAAAGGATCAATAAATAAATAAGTAAAAATAAGAGATAAGATACATGTAATAAGTTAAATAATAATATAAATAATAAAATAAAATAAAAAGATAAGATAGATATTCTAAAAAGAAAAGATAAATAATAAAAATAAATGAAATTCACTGCTGAATCATTTCTAAAGTATTTCTGAATTATTATTGAATCATTTTGTGAACTGTTGTTAATTTTGGGACTAATTATTTATTGATTATCTTAGAATATTGCAAAAATATTACAATAATATTGCAAAAATGTTGTTAAATTATGACTAAATCTATAACTGATATACCAATTATATTATTTAAAATCACATATTTTCTAAAGATCAATTGATTGATCATATTTTCCAAGTTTAAAAAATTATGAAATTAAAGAAATTTATGTTATTATAATAATATTTGGTCTCTCTAAGTAAGATCAAGCTCCAGCAAGACTATTAAATTCTTTTTAAAATTTCTTTAATTTCTTCATTTCTTATATGTACCAGGTTATTATAAGTAATTTATTGGAAGTTATATATTTTCTCAAGTCTATATTTTTCTAGTAGCTGGTGAATTTGTTTTCCAAGAAGAAAGTATCTTCTGATCAAAGTAATTCCTTTTGATTATGCCATTTCTCTTTATAGTTCTATTAGTTTTTGAGAGTGTTATCTAGACATTTCTTTAAGTAATTGTTCAAAGTAATAATATCTAATAAATTGTGATTCATCAAATTGATTATCATGATTTTCAAATAGGTTATCAAATATTATCTAAACTCTTATCTTTCAGCTTTGGTCAGGTCAAAATTAATAATTAATATTTGTTGTAATTACTATTCTTAAAATTTCAATATTAATTATATCCACAAATTATTTTACTCTAGGAGTACTCTGTGAATTACTTGTTGAAGTTGAGACTTCTTTTATTATTGATTCTGATTCTTGAGATATTTTTAAAATTATACTAGTATTAAGTTATCTTCCAGTAATAAGATCATATATTACTTTCTGATTATTATCTTTAAGTATTAACTAATCTTCTTGAATTTGTAAAGTTCCATTAAATTTATTATCTTTCAATTATTAATGAAGAATCAAAATATTCTGAATAAAATTGAAATTATTAAAAAAAATATTCATCTTTAAAGAGTTAAATACTAATAAGAAATTAAGTTATTTAATAAGAGTGTTAAAATAATTAAAAGTTATAAAAATTTAAAGATAATATTAAAGTAAAAGTCTTATATTTATAAAATGAAATTTTTAATAAGTGATCAGCATGTACATATGCATGTGCTACTAAATAAGATTTGTGTAAATTAAGGGGTAAATAAATAAATATCAT
>CAJVPS010003406.1:0-10305 GCA_910591765.1 Ambispora leptoticha
CATCGTAATTTAGTGACGCATTAAACGCTTCAGTAAAAAATGTCTCCCATAACCGCACAGGTTTTTTAGGTGCTTTTCGCGTTGATGATTCTGTTGTGTCCTTTGTGGCATTGGAAAATAATTGAGGCGGTGGGAGAACTATTCGGAAAAATTCTTGCTCAGTAAGAAGAAAGGAAGGGAAAAGCACAAGTTAGTCGACGTCGAAAACAGTATACCAAAATATAATGACAGTGAGGGAATTTAATGTGTGACGTGAGCAGTAAGCAAGAAAAGCTAGGATAATTAATTACCTGTAAGAACTTCAACAATTACATGAATATGCTTTTTCAGTGGTGTATCGGTCCAGTGGTCTCCGATATCATCTGTCGCCGGTAACTGGTTGTTGCCTTGTAAAGTTTGGCTCTGAATAAGGTCGTCGCGATCAACTGGGATGTTTACCCTCCATAACCTTAGGTTTTTGGCGTCAACGTGGGCAAAGCCGACAGCATTCTCCGCCTTGATGGCTTTCTTGAGATCACCAACTGTCTCTTCCCTGCTGATATTAACTGGAAAGGCGTGCTGGACGGCAGGAGTCTTTCCTTTTTCTAAGCAAAAGAGTTTTATTGACATATTTGGTTTTTAGATGTACTTGTACAACTGTAGTATGGACGGACAAGAAGTACAAAAAAGGTTTTTTCGTCAATTTTTTGGGCGGTATATGTGAGAGATTCAGTTGCACAAACTTGATTTGTCCCTGATTGATAACGCATATGGTCACATGATTGACCACGAAAAATTACTATGGGATTTTTGATAGAGTTTCCAACTGTAGAAAATGCTTAAATACAAGATAAAAGCTTGGACCTAGCACGACTGCATTGGAGGGAAAACTGGTGCACCAGTGGAAGTCAGCTCCAAAGCTTGCCCGAAGGCGATGACTACCCCTTATTCTCTCATCCTGCTAGGTCCAGCGCTATCACTATTTTCCTCCTCTTCTACCTCTGTATCTAATTCTCGTTCATTATCAACCCATAGCCTAATAAATTCTATGGTTTCATCCGCGGGATTACGGGTTAAACGTTTGTGAAATTTACGGATAGTCGCATCTCCAAGACGCTGGCCCAGCTCCCTTATTTCTTCTGAAATTTTGGAATACATTGATGATTCGGTTCGTTTCTCTAGTCGACGCTTTTCTTTGAATAGGCGATCGAAATCTTGCCAGAGAGTTTGAATATTGCCGGTGTAATCTTGAGGTACCTGGACCGTCGAGAGCCGGAATTACTTTCGCGACTGCCAACACCATTTTTGATGTCGCGAACTTCGTAGCCAATTATGCTTATATTGCGGTCGAGATTGTTGATTTTTTGTAGCAATTCGGTATTAGCGCTTGAGTTTCGCTGTGATCTTTTGATAGCAGACAATTCCGCAGTTATACGGTTTTCCACTCTTCGAGTATTTAGGTATAATACTAGTGATTGGACTAGCATGGACATGACGAGCACGAAAAAATCTGAATTTTTTGAGAACATTTTTTGCGTATTATGTTTTAGGTAATTTCACGATTTGATCTTGCAGAACAAGGAATATGTGATTGTTGTAATGCAATTTGCGTGCGTTTTGTGTTGTATTGTAAATTGTTCTAAGGACGAACCTGCGGATATCATTTACAAAATTGATGTGTTTTATAAAGTTCATGGTGGCACTTGAGCTACGAATGAAGTGAAAGCAAGGATGAATTGATATCTCGCTCCTAGAAAGCCAATTCGTCGTTTCATTATGAATTCGCGCGCAAAACAAAATTTGTGTTGGGGAAATGCTTCAATAGATGAATTAGCTAGATTGCGTACCCCGTATTAAATGAATTAATGGTCAGGGTGTGGTTCGAACATCAGTTGTACGCGGGAGAGGATCAATATACTGGTAATGAAACACACAATAACACGATTGACATTTCCGGATCTGCGTTAGCGCAGAGTGATTTATTAATAATTAATAGGCCAGTAATTACAAAATCAAGCCACAACCAACTAATCCACCTTGACTCTCTTATTTCCACCTTCCAATTCGTCCGCTTTTTGGACCTCTTCTAGTAACCATACGATGTGAGAAAGCACCTTTTTACCTTGTCTTCCATGTCAACATCATCATACGCAACGATCACCAACTTGAATGCGGGCCGTTCCAGTTCATCTAGCGAGCATTCCATGAAATAAAATTTCTTGACGTCGGTAACTATCCCAAAAACTTTTCCAACTGTCAGATTCTCTTCTAACTCATTAGCCTTCGTTTACGATTCGACAAGGATGACTCGAGCTGGACCGCACATTGGGCAACTCCCTTGACGAAATTATCCTTCTTAACCTCAGTGACTCCCACAGTTTTTGCCGTTCGACGCAAGTCGATTGCGAAATCAACAGGACCATGTCCATTCGGACCAGAAAGATTTTTTTGAGGGCGGACCTCGAATACACCTTTGAAATTATTCGCTCCAGCAAGCAGGTATGAATAGACGTATATAGATTTCGTGGCTTCGATTGATATCAGATTTATTGGAGTGATGTCGAGTTGTGAATTTAACTCTAGCATGAGATTTTTAAACACTTCTTGCAATGGTTCGATACTACCACATGAAAAAAGTGGAACACTGCTAATGTTGGATCTTCTGTTTCAGCGCTAAGACTGAAAAGCTGACACACTGAACCAAGAGTCCAATCTGAGAACGCTTTTGAGGGAGTCTATGAAGACGGTAAACTTGAGGTTATTCTTTGATACCAGCAACCGGAGCATTTCACGCAAAGCTTGGTCGTTTCGAGGTGAGTATTTCCCGCTGTCGCATACAACGTTGAACACCGCTCCATCATTTTCAAGTGCTGGTGTTTGATATACTGCACGTATGGAATCTTTGAGAGCTTCGAGGGTCGCATGCTCAATATTCACTGTCCACTTGAATGATTTCACCCGCTTCGGGCTTACGATAACATCGAATTCTGCAACACAACAGCTAATTAGTAAAAAATCTTTTCACAGATACGCACCATGGACAGACTTATTAATCGATGCCTCCAATGACGCGATTCGGTCGAGCAGTTCCTGTTCACGGCTCGAACTGGCGATTTGCACCGGTGGCTCGACTATGACATGAATACATTCTTCGGCTGGCGTGGCAGGAAAGTATTTCGAAATCTTTTTCGTTGCTAGGAGTTCGTCATGTAATGAGGGGTTGGCTAACTCGGAATCGCGATCTTCAGGAATTTCCACCTTCCACAGTTTTATTTCGTCAGCTTCTGCATCACGGAAAGTCAAAGGTTTCTTGGCCTTAATAACTTCTTTGAGGTAGCCGACGAGCTTGTTCCTATCAATATCGACAGGGAAAGCATTCGCGGGTAAGTTTCCTTTAACCAAACAGACCAAAGTAATAGACATTTCGAATTACATATGATTTTTTGGTGGAATGTTATTGGTAGATTACGGATGGAACACAAGAAAAAAGTGAATTTTGTGGGACATGGGTATATGTGAGAAATGTATTCGGTTTCACAATGCCATGTACTACGTTACTTTTCGGTAGAAATTTTTCCGGGTGATTTAAGGTAGAGTTTATGCAGATTTTTTTTAAGATCATGATTGGCAAATAATTTAATCGAATTCTTGGTAGGGTGCCGCCCAAAATCCCGACGCCTAAACTCCCGAATGCCTAAAATGCTAAAATCCCAAATGCCCAAAATCAAAATGCCAACATGTACATGTACAATACCTTAAAATATTACATTCTTAACATAAGATATTCCATACGAAGGTTATTATTAATTTTTCATTGATTCTTTAATTTAGTATTTTGTTTCTTTTGGTGCAAAATAGATTAGTACACCACATTTACTTGCAAGAAAAGAAAAATAACGTTTAATTACTTTGTATTTATGCGTTTTATTATTTAAACATTACTTTTATCAAGTTATAAATTATAAAAAAAAAATAAATGTTATTTAGCCACCCACGTTTTCATTTCAATTTATTGCTCTTGGCTATAGTTAATATTTATCAAATTTCGTTTATAGACTGAAGTCACGTCAATCTTATGCGCGAATTATTAAGTAAAAAACATTTGAAAACTCTTTAACTTCGAGAAAGGGTCAATGATCATAAACTTTATTTGTTGTATAATATAATGAAACATACTAAAATTATATGAACATGTCTATAATGTAAATTGAAACTTAACAAATTTTACCCTTTACAATCTTTAGTGATACATGCAATTTATTATACATGACTATATATACATTTTACATGTGTTTTATTACATATTTTGAGTATATATTCGGGATTTTGGTAAGTCAGGATTTTGGACATTTGGGATGTTGGGCTTTCGGAATGTTAGGCATTCGGGATGTTAGGTATTCGGGATGTTTGACGTTTGGAATTTTAGAACATTCGAGATGTTGACATTTCGGATTTTTGGTATTCGAGATATTAGCATTTTGGTATTTTAGGCGTCGGGATTTTGTGGTAGATCCACAGTTGTCTTTTTAGCGACCTCTTCAATTACTGTTTTTTATATTTCTTCTAATTTCGGAGCCTGTGAATAACTACTTTCTGAATTACACATTTCATGATTTTCTTCACGAATGAAGTCAGATTTAGATATTAGAACACGTTGCACATATTTATCTTCGACACAAATATATCCACTGTTTCTCTTGCACCATTGATTCTGCACCTTCACTTAAACCACATACTTCTATCTGGCATGTCAAGTATCCTGCAGTTGTGAAGTTCCGAGATAAAATTATTCGTTGTTGTACCAAATCTTCCTTAACTGAGCTAAAGCGATCTTCACTAGCTCTTTTGTCTTAAGTTTTTTAGGTTTCTGCTTATCTGATGAATAAAAACTCAAAGAATCGAAACCTCTTTTTCTTACTCCAGCATTTTTAGCTCTGGAAAATACATCCACTATTTCTCCTGGAGTTATCATACTGTATTGTGATGTAAGAGCCTTCACCACCTCCAATAATTCAAAAATCTCATCTGATGCATCTACTTCTTGGGGATTATCGGATATTCGTCGTTGACAATTATCACATAAATTGCATTGAGAAGGTAGTGGATCATTTTCCCATGCAAAGTGCTGCGTAATCCATTGCAACCGGCATTGGTAACCATCCATGCAAAATCTTATAACGTCAAAGAGATTTCTTTGACCAGTTTGCAAATCATGACAAGAATCATCTAATTTATTACTAAAAAAAAATATGTTAATTAATATTCAATAAACAATTAAACTCCTTCTCACATAGCTAACCTTACACGATTCTCAGTCAAAATAGCATAATTGGTTTGAATATCCCTTCCCGAATATAAAATAATACTTCTTGCCTCTAAACTATCACGTCCCGCTCTTCCCGATTTTTGTATTAGATTTGCTAATAATATAACGAGTACAAAAAATTTCATTAAATTCATTACACTATTTGGTAATTTAATTATCAATTAACTTACTCATACTCATAGGGAATGTGTAATGAAGAACTAAGCGTACATCAGCCATATTTATACCCATTCCAAATGCTGATGTCGTTATTATTATTTTAGTATTTCCATTTTTTCAATACTTCAGTCCTTTGTTCTTGCTGCATTCCTCCATTATAAATATCTATATCATTTATATTAATATTTTTGTGTTCTCCCAAAATATCAAAATCTCATCACAATCCTTTTTTCTTGTACAATATATAATTATTTTTCCATTTGTCCATCTTGAACTAAATTTAACAACTCATTAATATTCTTTTTTTTACTGAAAATAATAATTCTGGACGCATCAAAAGTCCCCCACGAATAATCTCAAAATTTGATATTGGAATATTTAAATTAGCACGTAGTTTTTCAATATCTTGATATGTTATTGTTGCTGTTGCTACTAAAATACATGCTCCGGATATGTTATTTTTAAAAGACCCAGATTTTTCCATGATTTACTAAGATTGATAAATAGTTTTATTAATTTTTATTGAAATCTAAACTTAAATTATTAATTATATTAATGACTTACCAAAAATTCCCAAAATCAAAAACACAATGAACCTCATCAATAACAAATTGTAACTTATTTGCCTCATATAATCGATTCAAGAATATGCCAAACTGAGTGTTGTTAAGCATGCATTCAGATGTAATATATAATATTTTTATCAATTCAAGTGCTATTTCTTCGAATATTTTTGCTTCAGTACCTTTCTTTGTTCAGCAAATGTATAGATTCCAGCACAAGGAATTCCATTTTTGATCATTTCCATCTGTATTTTTAAGAAATTTTGAAAAGTGTACTAATTTATGTTATATATACAATATTATATACTTACCATCTGATCTTGAATAAGCAAAATAGTGGAGATATAACAATTGTCAGCCCATTAAATAACAAGGCAGATATGGCAAAATATAAAGATTTACCACTCCCAGTTTTCAACATCCTTTTTTTCTTTAATATAAAGCTCAATTGCTTATCCCTGATCATCTCTCAAATTGCTATAATTGAATACTTTTTAGCTATTAATGCAATGCATTTTTTAAAAGATTGTAATTCTAAAGGCATGAAATTTATTACTGCTAGATTCTGATTAACTAATTGATTATTATATTCAAATAAAAGATAGAAATGGTAAAGATTACAAAAATTATATTCTAACTTTTTTAAAAAGCTCTTGCAGTCAAGACATTTAGTAATTTTAGTAAAATTTGTGATTTGTAAAGTGAATGAAGGACAAAATTCATTTAATTTCATTCAATCTTGTTAAATCTCATTATACCAAAGTATTGGAGGAGACATCTCTAATTCAGTATAATAAGATATTCAGTATAGTGAGATATTTCTATATAATGAAGTTAGATCTAAGATCTAGTATAATAAGACTTATATGAATAATATCTTTATTTCAATCTACAAATAATAATATATAAATATAATAAAACAGTTATACTAATCAGTAACATATGAATCTATTTGGATTTGTTTTTGTTTTGCAATACTATGCAATTTCATCTTTCTCTTTAACAGATGAAAGATTTTAAATTCATTATAATTTATTTCTATATTACCTTGTTAAAGAAAGCTGAATGTCATTTCAAATACAACTACTATATCTTTGGTAAAGATGGTAGAGAGAGATGAGCTACTTTCATTATCATTCTCCTTTTCTTTTGCAGAAAAGAAGAAAGAAATAATTTTATCATCTGTTATCATTTTCTTGTTTATATTTCCATTATCAATTATTATATAATTTATGATAGATAATAGAAAATTAACTGATAAACTGTCAATCAAATTTTAAACAGCTAATTGCTATTGGAATATAATACTAATTATTATATTACTTGCTTTTTTAATTTCTTCATCAAGTAATTCATTATTTTCAAAAAAAATAATTTCAGTTTTCTTTTAGTAATTGATAATTATGATTAGAATAATATTATTCTATACTTTAGTAACAAAATCTATTACTTTCTTAATATCAATTGATCTTGATTTATAATTAGTAATTTATTATTTATCAAAAGCTTTTATTCTTTTTGCAAGTAATAATTTCCAATAATATATTTATATATAATAATAAGTGATAAGAATATATCTAATGATAATTAATATATATATATTTACTTGTATTAAATAATATACAAATCTTAAAGTTATAAATTATTCCTATATCTAATAATTATAAGTGTGATATTATATTTGATAGTAGATAATAAATTGTTATATTTATTAAATTAAGACTATCTAGTAAATTATATATTGGAATATTATCAACTAATAGTAATATATTCTGATTTGTCCTATATATTTTGTTATCTAATTTTTTAAATAATTATTCTATATAGAAATTTACATTTATGCTTTACTATTTTAGTAATAATTTATTGATAATAAACTTTTACTAATTTCTTTCAATAAATATGGATTTTAGTATTTATGAATAAATAATAAAATTTATTTTTTGATTCTAGTTATATTACATGTTAATAAAATAGTAATTTTATCTTTGCTTTATTTTATTCTTAATAAAGATCTGGTCAATAATTCACATATAAATTCTATCTTCTAATACAGATCTGTTTTATTATAATTAAAAATATTATTTAGTTAATACTATTTAATGATAGTCTTCAAGTTTTTTCTTATTTTTGAAATCTCTTTAATTGATATACTTTGAGACTTATTATATTTATTGAATGTACTAATAGAATATCTCTTTTTAAACTTATTAAGTCAATTAAATAATGCTTTAAAATCTGTTATTCCTAATAGTTCTGCAAATTATAAAGCTTTTTATTGAATGAGAAAGTCTATAATTATTTAGTCTGCAAATTATAAAGCTTTTTATTGAATGAGAAAGTCTATAATTATTAAGTTATATTCAAGTACTTTTTTAATCTAAATAATTAGTGCTTTTTTAACTTTTAATAAATTCAAGAAATGTATTTTTTTCAATTTTGCTTGATATAAATTTGGGTTAATTGCAAGTTATTTAGCAGAATTTTTCAAATATTTGTGACTTGGCCTGGACTAATTCAAAATTATTTTGCAAAATCAATATTTTTTGACTCTGATATATTTTTCTTTAACAAATAAATTTCATACTTTTATAATACTGAAATAATATTATGCTATTTGATTTATTGAGATATTTTATAAAATAGAATACTTATTATTTATATATCAATTTATTAATAATAAAATTATTTTTCTAATTATATTTACATCTTAGAATTAATTATATAATTGAAAAAATAATAGCTTTAATTATTTATTATATTTTGATAATTGTAAAAGTTTTATCTTAATTAATAATAATTTTATTTCTAATTTATAATTTTTTTTGATGAAGACTACTTATATAGTTGTGATAAATTATTTTAAGTAATCTATATCATCTCTTTATTGTGTAATTACTATTATCTAACTTCTATACTAATTTACTGATCTGAATTTTTATTTATTTTATAAATAAATATCTTTTTACACAATTACAGTATCAAATTTAGTATGCTATTTATATAGATTAGAATACTTTTTTTAAAAAAATTATATTAAATCTGACTAATTTTAAGAAATAAATAGTAGAACAAAAAAATAATAAACTTATTAGTAAGTGTAGAGTAATAAATAATGTAATGATTAATTAGCAAAGAATTTATTATAGTAAATAATATAAGATATAGCTAAAATTATATAATCAAAAATTATATAACCAACAATTATATAACTAAAAATCATATGATCCTCATCTGCTATAACTAATTACTATTCTATATTTTATATCACATAATAAAATTTCAGTATAAAATAATTAGTAATTTATATAAAAATCCTGTATTAAACTTCAATAATAGTATAACAAGATTTTATTATTAAATTTATTATAATAAAAGAATTTTACTATTTAAAAAATAGGTAAGTTAGAATTTTTTTAGAATAATAAAAATTCAGTATAACAAGATTTAACTGTAATTTATAAGATAAAAACTTCTAAAATTAATATAGATAAATAAATTAACTAATATTACTTATAAACTTTATATATATATATTTTTTATAGTCTGACTAAAATCAAATTTAACAAATTCTTCTCTAGCATTAGAAAACTTATTAGCTCTTTTGATATTTCTTTTATAAATTCTTTTCTTGTTTAATTATTGCTAATTTATTTGTTTATAATTAATTTATGCCAAATTTTTCTTACTAAAATTAGTATTATAAGCATATTTATATATGTTTACTATTATATTCAAATATTCTTCATTATAGTAAAGTATAATTAATGTATAACATACTTTAAATAATTTTTAATAGTTAATTTTTTTATTTAAATAGACTAATTTATAATAATTATTTTAAAAGAATCTATAATTTATTGTAATTTCTTGATCTACTGATAAATAATATATATTTTTTAATATTTCTCTAAAAATAGTAATTTTTATTTATATATAAATTTATTAGAGTTGATTCTTGTAAAAGAATATGAGAATTTTTTTTATCCAATAGATTTCACTCTAGCATTTAAAATAATTATTACAAAAATATAAAATCAAATTATCTATTTATATAATATATAATTTATCTTTTAAAGATACAAATATAATTAAATCTTTAATATATTATTACCATAATAATATAAAATTTCTTAATTTCTTAATCTTTTTCTAGTTATGAAAAATTACATTTTATTATAACTTTTATTTATTTTATAAATATCTCTATTTTTATATTATTTATTACTATATTTATTATCATATTTCTATTTTTAAATACTATATTTTATTTAATAT
>CAJVPS010003407.1:0-10304 GCA_910591765.1 Ambispora leptoticha
AATTATACTAGTACTCTTTCTTTCACTCAGTTTTATTCTCTTGACTATACAAAATTGATTTTTAATTTTTGAATTATAATATTATATTAATTTTTGATTTATTTGATATTATTTTGAGAGTAGAAAATCTTTACTATAAATAAGCCATACTTTTTGTTTATTATTTTTAAGAGTAAAAGATCTCTATTATAAATAAGTTATACTTTTTATTTGTTTAGTTATTTAGTTTTTGTATTTTAGTTTTTACTTTTACTTTAGTTATAATTTTCTTTGATTAATAGCTTGCCATTTAATTAATTTAAATCTTGAATTATATTGATTACTAGTAACTTCACTCAGTTAATCTTTATAATTTCTTTAATTTTTATTTATTTATTTATTTATTTTATTATTCTTTTTAAGATAATATTCGTAGATATTGGTACAGATCTTAGAAATCTTTATTATTATTAAAAATTATAATCTAATTTCTCTCTCTTTACTCTTTAATTATTTTAGTCTCTTCCAATCCTATATTGTTAAGATGAATTCAAGTGAAACCTCACTTGTTAACTCACCATAACATATTTTTGATATCTTCTTTATAAAGAAAAACCCTCTCCATACCCCTTATTATATTTATATGCTTTTATATTTTCTTTTATATATATCTTTTTCTTTTATCCATAATTGATAAATATTTGTATTTTGAGTTTTCATAACTAATTATTATTCTTTTATTGAACTATCTATTAATTATCATCTTGAGATATATCACATTCCTAATTACCCTATTAGAATATCCTCTCAAGACTTTTACCCCTATTATCATCTCCTTTAATTTAATTTTTCTTTACAATTTCATATCTTTCACTTGCTCACAGAATATATTAGAGTAATATTAATCAATTAAATTATATATTTGTTATTTCAAGAATTAATTCAACTTGATCTTAGTGAAATATACATTAGCCAACTAAAACAAAGAATAATATAGCTAGTAAATACTTTTATCTTTAACTGTATTAATATCTAAGAAGAATAATTGAATTTAATTGAATAACTTTATCAATGGTTCATCTATCAAGACTTTACCTTTCAATCAAGAACTCCTTTTGTTAATAATAATATTGATAGATACTACTTAGAAACAAAAAACTCAGAAGATATATCTGTTTTCCTAGTATAATATACATTAATTCCAAAACCAGAAGAAAATAGTAACTATTCCAGTTTAGAAGAAAATAATCAAACTGATTCTGAAAGTAACAACCAGTCAGAAGAAGAAGAAGATAACCAAATGGCTCAATAAAATAATAATAATAATAACTTGGATAATCTTATTATAGCTATTGAAGCTTTCACTAACTGAATAATTAATCAGAATGTCTAGTCTATAAAAAAGATTATAATTTCTATCAGAAAATACTGAGGAAATGATCAAGGTCCAACAGAGTGACTCAAAGACTTTAACATCACCACCCAAGTTAATGATATTACCAATACCAGAAAAGTATAGCTAGTTAAAGAATATTTAGAAGATGTTATTATCTTATAATATAATGAAAGAGAAAGAGATAATGTCATCAAATTAATAGTCTGGAATGATAATAATGATCAATCACACAGTTTCAGTCATTAATTTGCAGCTCACTTTTGTACCTGAGAAAGAATTGACTAATGGCAAGATGAAATTAAAACATTATAACAAATAGGTACTGTAGAAGAATATATAGATAAATTCATCAATCTACTTTGTAAAGTAGACCCTAAAAATAAATATCCAGAAGAATATAAGATCTAAACATACAGAAGAGAATTAAAATCAGAGATCAGAAAATAGATTCAAATCTCAGCTAATGAAATTTTCTTAAATATGATACAAGTCATAAAAAATATAGAGAAAGCTGATGCAGATATACTGACTCATGGATATCATTAATCTCAAACTCAGGATAATTCAATACTGAATATTATATTAGTAGTGCTTCAAGATCTTAACTAGTAAATAGAAAGTATTAAAACCAAAAAAGAATCAAATTATAACAGAAATAGTTCAGATTATAGATCTAATAATCAAAATTCTAAAATAGTTTCAATCTGTTATAATTGTGGTAAGCCAGATCATATCCATTCTAACTGTTCTTAACTATAATCATATCAGAATAATCAGAATAACTTTGGAAATAATTACAGAGAACTAATAGAAATAATCAGCAACAAAATAATATGTCACCAAATTAGGCAAATACTGATAACAATCAAAATGCAAATAATAATCAAAATGCATTATTAGTCTAAATACAAGCTCTTACTGACAATATTTAGACATTAACTGCTAAATCTGATAATATAAATTCACTACTTGGTATATATAAATACTTGATTACTAAAAGAAAATCCAGAAATTCAAGAACTATTTCTTATAGAACCAGATTTATAAATCAATTCTGTAAAGAAATAGTTAATGAAAATGAGGAACTAAATAATAATGAAGAAGAAAAATAAGAAGATACTTCTGAAGTTATTCTTGATTAGGATATGAATAATGTTGAACTATCAAAAACTCTTGAAAAAAAACTTACCAAAAAGATTATTTGCAAAAAGAAAAGTAAAATTACTTTACCTGTACTTGCTATCATGACTAAACTATATAATATTCTAGAAGATTTGGCTCAATAAAAAGCAAATATAACTATTGCTCAGCTTATTCAAATCTCATCTTCACAAAGAACTTAACTATCAAAAAGAATATGCTGAGTCACAGTATTAAAACCAAAAAGAAAAAGAAGAGTATTACTTGAACAAAAACTCAAAATCACATCTGCTTGATATGAAGCTAAAGTTAGAAAGAATATTATTAATTTAATTATTAATACCAGTACCTCTGGATATGTTACTACACATAACTTTATTAAAGATATGGAATTAAAAATATAATGCAATTCAAATATTTCAATATCTAATATAAATGATATATCTAAATAACCTCTTAGAACTATTGACAATCTACTTTTGAATATTGATAAAATCATGATTCTTACTAAAATAGATATTAGTGAAATAAAAATATACTCAGTAATTATTGATATAGACTTTTTGAACAAGATCAAAGTTAATATTGATATTAGAAAAGAACTTTTAACTTTTGAATATGATGATCAAAAAGGAAAAATACTAATTAAATTTATCTATAGCGATAGAGAAAAACTAATTTTTAATAATATAATTTCTGAAGAAGATGAATTAGAAGAAGATTCTGAAAGTGAGTTTGAAAAACAATACTTGAAGAAGAAGACTTTTCTCATGTGACAACATGATGATTAGAATACTATAATCTCTAGACAACAAGAATTTCAAGATGATGATAGTATTAAAATTATTATTAAAGAAGTCTGAACTCTTGTTGAAACTTCAAGCTGAAGATTAAGAGATGTTAACTTTAAAGAAATACCATTTTCAATTATTTAAAGTATTAAATGAATCAATAAAGTATAAGCTTATCAAGAAGAAATCAAGATCAAATAGAAGAAATATATCTGAGAAGATTTTAAATAACTCAACAAGAAGTTTACTTAACAATATAATTGGAATAACTGATAGTTATTTGACTGACAAGAACCAAATAGCCAATGCTAGTATCATCAAAATCTCTTTATACCTAATTATCAATATTGCTAATGCTATAATAATCTTGTTAACTAGATAATAATCAAAATTCATAAATCTTTCTGTGCTGAATTCAAAACTAATAAAGACTGGACTAATGAAGTTGAACAAGAACTCTTTGTTAATAAAAGAGTCAAGAAAAGCTTTGATTTATATCAAGCCACTTCATAATAAATTCATCCCAATTTGCAGATTGAAAGATGTCATGAATATGAAAAATATGTTAATAAATATTATACTGGAATATATTTCAAAATAAATGGAAAAAAAGTGATTGCTTGTGATAATTACATTAGAGAAAAATAATTAAATCTTTCTGCTTGCTTTCAATATTATGAACATAATGAATTCAGAGAAATATTTATTACTAAAAGTTATCAAAAACAATATTTCTGTACTTATAAATATTAATGTGTTTATTGGTTTAATCATGGAGGATGAAGAAAGAATACCAAAATAATTAACAAGCTTAGAGAAAGAGGAATACTATTAGAAGTTTATGAAGAATGTGATGAAATTGACAAAGTAATTCTATCTTGCTTTATGTATGAAGATGACTATATACAAGAAATTATCTATAAGAATTCTTTAGAAGTCTCTACTGCTGAAATATTTCAATATATTTATCAATAATTCAGTTCTAATTAAAGATAACAGCTTGCTCGCTTAGATTATATCAATGTGAAACTCTGTTAAGAATATCTAGTTTCTTGTAATAATGACAAATATAATAATTATGTATAATCTGAACTTCCAGTTAGAATAGATAAAGGAAAATGTCCTATAACTTTAGAACTAATTCCAGAAGAAGTAGTAACAAATAAGCTAATTAAAGAAATCAGCTTTACTTCTATTTCAGCTTAGTCTCCTCAACTTGAATTGAATGAAATACATGAGAGATTCAATATTATTTATCAAGCTCTTAATGAGCTTTCACAATAATTTAATAATTATTTAAAGAATATCCCTGTAGAACAAAATAATAGCTACTATGTAGTTAAAGTTTATAATAATCAAAATTGCCAGAAAAAGTACATCTAACTGATGCTAAATATGATATTTATTATACTGAAAAAGAAGTAATTAGAATTCTCTCATATCAAGTCATATTAGCAGATATTTATATTACTATAGAAATTCCTATAGAAATTGTATGTCAAGTAATATTTTACTTATCTCTTACAAAACAAGAAATTAATGTTAAAGGTGAAACTATTAATTCTAGATATACTAGAAATATTAGTATCATCATTCAAAATAATTCAGAAGAAGATTATATTATTGAATCAGATCAAAAAATTGCTTAACTCATATTTCTTCAACTTGCACCTGTTGATCAACTTAAACTAGTTTCTACTCAAGAAAAACTAGAATAATCTAGTCAAGAAATAGATAGATTTGGATCTATTGATCATTAAGAAGTCTATACCTATTTCTTGGAATAAGAACAAGAAGAAAAAATTATTGAATAATGAAAATTAACTGCTAAACAAGAAAGACTTCTTACTTAACTATTAGAAAATAATGCTGATATATTTGTAACTGAACTATATAAACTTGGCCAAAGTAATATAATTAAATATGAAATATATACCGGAAATAAATCATCAATCAAATAACAATCTTATAGAATTACTCTTTTAGATTAATCATTTATATCAAAAAAAATACAAAGAATGTTAGAAGCAAATATTATTTAATTATCAATTAATTCTTGGACTTCATCTATCATTATAGTCTCCAAAAAGAATGGAAAGAGAAGATTTTATATTAATTACTGAAGAATAAATATAATCATCCAAAAAGATGCTTATCCATTATCAAGAATTGATAAAATGATGGACTCTCTTGAAAATGCTCACTGATTTTCATCTATAGACTTAACCTCTAGATACTGACAAATCAAAATGAAAGAAGAAGATAAATCTAAAACTGATTTCATCTCTAAAGAAGAACTTTTTGAATTCAATATTATGTCTTTTGGATTATATAATACTTTAGCAACTTTTCAATATACTATAGATATAGTACTAGAAGAATAAATTAGAATTTTGCCAATATATACATTAATGACCTGAATATATTCTCAAAAGATTTTGAAGAATACTTAAATCACCTTAATAAAGTATTTTGCAGAATTAGAAAAGCTAATTTGAAACTTAATCCAGAAAAATATAATTTTTGCAGAAGAGAATTACCATTTCTTGAACATGTAATAACTGAAGAAGAAATTTCACCTGATCTATCAACAATTCAGAAAATACAAGATTTTCCCCAGTCTAGAACAATTAAAGAACTCTGATCATTTCTTGAATTAGCTAGATAATACAGAAAATTTATTAAAGGATTTTCTCAAATTATTATATCTCTATTCAAATTACTTCATAATAAAGAATTATTTATTTGGACTGTAAATTAAGAAGAAGCTTTTCAACAAATCAAATAACATCTTACAACTGCATTTATTTTGATTTATCCTAATTTTACAAAAAAATTCTATCTTTATACTGATATCTTAGACTCAGAACTTGGAGCTCTCCTATCTTAAAAAGAAAAGAACAAGTAGTCACTTATACAAGTATCACTTTAAAATCAAATAAAAAAAAATATGAAGTAACTGAAAAAGAAGCACTAGTAGTAGTATAGGCTGTTAGATAATTTTATCATTACCTACTTGAAATAGTTTTTGAAATTATTACTGATTATAATATCTTGAGATGATTATTTAAAAATTAATCAAGTTATTCTGCTAGAGTAAACTGCTGGATTATGTCTCTTATGAAATATACCTTTATTATTACTTATTAACCTGAAAAAAAGAATCAAAATACTGATGTCTTATTTCAGATATATTTGAAAGATTATTAAATAATTTTTTTTTCTTTACAATAATAATATGGATTTAACAACTTATTATAACTTACAATGATATTTAAATAATAAAACTTATCTTGTAGGATCAATTCTTGAATAACAATGCAAAATTCATAATCAAGCAAAATATTTTTTATAAATCAATAGTATATTATATAAGATTAATAAAAGAAAAAACCAACTATACCTTTTTGAGTTATCAAAAAAAATGAAATAGAAGCTATTCTTATTAATTTATATTCAAGCTCTTTATTTGAATATTTTGGATATAAAGAAATCTATCAATAAATTGTAAATAAATATTGGTAGAATAGTATGGGAACTGATATAAAGAATTATATGAAGACTTGTGAAATCTGTCAGCAAACTGGTAGAAGAACTATTAAATAATCCTTATATCCTATCAAAATTGAACAACTCTTTGACAGAATAGTTATTAATCTTATTAAACCTAGTAAAATAATAATAACTGAAAATTGATATATTATTATAACAATAGATTATCTTACAAAATGGCCTGAAGCTAAAGTAATTTCAGATAAGAAAGCTATTATAATCACAAAATTTATCTTTGAAGAAATAATTTGTAAATATGAATGTTCTAAAGAAATTTAATCAGATAATAGATTAGAATTTATCAATGAAATAGTCAAGAAATTATCAATAAAATTTAAAATCAAATATAAATTTTCTTTATCTTATCATTCACAAATAAATAAAATAATAGAATATTTTAATAGAATACTATATACAATCTTACAAAAATTAATAATAGTACATGAATAAGAATGGGATATCTTTATTCCTGTTACTTTTTTTGCTTATCAGACTAATCAAAATTCAACCATAAAATATGAATCATTTTTCTTGATCTATAAATAAAATACTAAATTACTAATTGAATTAAAAATTCCTATCTATTGGAAGAGAACTTCACAAAAGAAGAAAAATTAATATAACAAATATATAATATAATAGATCAGTTATTATAACAAATACTAGAAGCAAAATAAAATATAAAAAAATAATAATTATGATATTCTTAAATATATAATAACAAAATTCAAAAAGAAATAGTTTTTAAAATTGAAAATAAAGTATTAATATTTGATATGAAATAATACTCAGTAATTAAAGATAAATTTCAATCTACCTGAAGTAAAGAATAATATTATATTCATGATTGCACTAGATATAATTCTTATAAAATTCATAATCAGAAAGAAAAAGTTCACAAGTATTCTATTAATAGAAGATAACTCAAATATTATTATGATCACCAAGATTACTTTGAATCACAAATTATTATTGAGTAACTCACATGAATTACTCCTTTAATTTTTATCATTCCTATATTCAAAATTCTTTTCTATTTTATTTTTATCTATTTTTATAATTATTCTTATTACAATATTTTTAATATCTTATTACTTATAGTAGATTTTTAATTCAAATTTTATATAAATATCTCTTCTATTCCTCTTTTCTTTTTTTTATTATTTCATATTTTTACTTTTATCTATTACTTTTTACTCTTATTATCTTATACCTTTTCAAATTCTTTTATACTTTTACTTTTAATATTCTTTATCATATTTCAATTACCTACTTGAATTACATTATCAATAATTAAATCTCTTGAAGAGATCTATCAAGAAATACTTATGCATTAACCCTTTGGAATGATTACCTTCTCTACTTATGAATTACTTGCCTGAAATAATACAGAACAAGAAATTAATATTATGCTCTTGGATTTACTTATGCAATCTGAATTTACTAAAGATATTGAATTGGATAATTCTTTTCTTTTGGATACCCAAATAATTATTGAACCTCTTAAAGTACCTATTGAATCAGTTAATATCACTATTGGCTCAGACTTTGACTGGTTAAATATCTTTATTGTTACTTTTTCTAAAGACAAATTCAAAGTTAATATTAAACAAGAGGATATTGAAGAAGAATTAGAATTTATAACTTCTGATAGTTCAATCACTTCTGAAGAACAACCTAAAGCAACTACATCCAAGATAAAAAATATTCAATCAATCTTGGAGAAAGATTGGTCTATCTAACTCAAAGAAGCTATATTAACAATTTACAATAATTCTTTGAATAATAATAGTTAGATGATACTATAATACTATAAACTTGGATATATACTTTTGATTTAATTTCAGAAATATTCAAGAGAGATATCAGAAATCAAAAATAATATTAAAGATACTCTTGGAAAGCATATACATGATAGATCATATAATGTCACTCATAAAGTCTTTTTCATTTATCACTCTGAGAAAGAAGTCTTTGATAATAGATTTGAATTTATATCAATCAAGTTGCATCACTTGAATAAGAAAGAACTATTAAAGATTATTAATTGATTTTTGCAGAAGCAAAAATTTTCTGAAAAAGGACCATATGTTACCATAGTGATATAAAATTCCTTAATTTCTTAATTTTTTCCTAGTTATGCAAAATCACATATTTCTATATTTTTCATTTATTTTATAAATATTTCTATTTTTATATTATATATTACTATATTTATTATCACATTTTTATTTTTAAACATTATATTTTATTTAATATTCAGGATCTATATTTTTATTATCTTGTAATATAATATTTATGTATATAATAGAAGATCATTTTTATTTTTGATAGAACAGTTACACTTAGATGATAATCTCAAATATCTTTTCTTGTTCTTTAATATCCTTTAATATTCTTTCATATCTTTTCACATCTTTTTATATTTTCTCATATCTTTTCATATCTTCTCACATCTTTTAACATTCTTTCATGTACTTGATATTTTTTTATATTCTTTATTATCTTTTAATATACTTTAACATAATCTATTCATAATTATTTATACTATAATACTTTAATTATATCTTATATATTAGATAGTATTAATTAGTAATAATATAATAATTTTTATATCTGAAAAATATATAAAAGAATCTGCTATCCCAGCTTGAAATAAATAGTTTTGAAAAATTTGTTTGGAAAGTATAAATTATATTAATATTCTTTCATAGTTTTATTTGAATTATTTGAAAAGTATAATTTGATTATACTAGTATCCTTTCCTTCACTTAATTTTATTCCTTTAATCATATAAAGTTAATTTTTGATTTTTGAATTATAATATTATATTAATTTTTGATTTTTGATATTGTTTTGAAAGTAGAAGATCTCTACTATAAATAAGCCATACTCTTTTTATTTGTTTAGTTTTTGTATTTTTAGTTTATATCTTACTTTAATTATAGTTTTTTTTTATTAATAGTTTACTATTTAATCCATTCAAATCTTGAATTATATTGATTATTAGTGATTTCATTCAGATAATCTTTATAATTTCTTTGATCTATTTTATTCTTTTTTTATTTATTTACTCTTTGTTAAGATAATATCCATAGATATTGATACAGATCTTAGAAACTTTTATTATTATTGAAAGTATAGTTTAATTCCTCTCTCTTTATCCTTTAATTATTTCAGTCTCTTCTAATCCTATATTATTAAGATGAATTAAAGTAAAATCTCACTTACCAATTTGTCATAATATATTTTTGATATCCTCTTTATGAAGAAAAATCCCTTCACATCCCTTATTATATTCACATTTTTTATATTTCTTTTTATTTCTTTTTATATTTCTTTTCTTTATCCTTAATTGATAAATATTTGTGTCTTGAGTTTTCATGACCAATTATTATTCTTTTATTGGATTACCTATTAATTATTATCTTGAGACATATCAAATT
>CAJVPS010003408.1:0-10302 GCA_910591765.1 Ambispora leptoticha
TATTTTCTATTATTAATTTATTTATCTTATTATTAATTTTATGTAATATTAATTTATTATTTAAAGATGTTGTATTTATTCTGTATTTTTAACAAGATTTAATATAAATAAAGAATAAGTTTTAAACATAATCTCTTGTTTGCTTTTGATTTAGTTTTCTATGTAAATTCTATTTCAAATACTATCACTTATATCTTGAATCTTCTGTGTGAATTTTTCTGATATAATACTATATTCTGACTTTTCTTTGTAAATTATCTGAATATATTATATTATGTAACTAGAAGGTTATAACTTTGATAGCAGCAGAAAAGATTAATACCATACATATATATACATATACCTATCATATACAAATTCACCCTTATTTATATATCACATACATAGTTCTGTCCTCTACTTATACACATACATACACTTTCACATATATATACATATATACATAATATCTGGTCTTAGTCTTTTAAGTGATCAATTCCAATAACTTCTCACTAATCTTACTAATCTTGTTTAACAACAGCAATAACTTACTACTGTCCTTAATAATAATAATAGTAATAATGATACTGATGGTAATGGTTAGCCAAATCATAATCCTCCTGTATCAAGAATATCTCTCAAGATTCTAATATACAAAGAAAAATCATATGAGAACATTAATATCTGGATTCTACAAGTAACTGGAGTATTACACACTCAAGAAATTACAGATAAACAAACATGCATCCTATATGCTAGAACTGTTCTTGAAAATGCTATCCTTTACTGGTATTTGAATAAAGTATATATCACTAGAGAAAATCCTGCCTTTGAAAATTGGGAAACTTTTCTTACTGAGATCTGTAATACATTCCAATCATCTAACTATCAATAACATCTTCATCATCAACTTTATCAACTTCATCAAACTGATACTATACAAGAATATGGTACTAAATTCAGAAATATCATAGAATAAATTAAAGGAATAGGAGAATTAGATCAAGTCACATATTTTATTGATGAACTCAAGTTTATAATAAAGATAGAAGTAGTATATCAAGTACCAGAAACTTTTGATAATGCCTGAAAACTCACAATTTATTATGATATAGTCATATTTAGTATTGATCATCCTTTGAAAGAAGATACTAATAATCAAAATTAGAAATATAGGAGAAATCAGAACTTCTCTTCCAATAATAATCATAATAATACTGGCTCTATACTCATAGAGCTAGATTGAATTAAGAATTCTTACCAATCAAATTATAATAATAATAATAATAATGGTAATAATCATGGTAAAAGTAATAACAGTTATAATTATTATAATTAAGGCAAACCAGGTCATTTTGTCAAAGATTATCATTCAAAAGAAAAAGCTAAAGTTAATAATATTGAGGATAATAATAACACTACAATAACTACTACACAACATAATAACAATATTAAATTCACTTACCTTGAGGATAATTGTGAGAAACTTTTAAAATTTAATGGCTATATAAATGAAAGGTCTGCTTGGATTTTGCTTGATAATGAAGCATTGCAAAATTTTATTAATGAAGTATATGTTAAGAATAATCAACTATAAATATATACTATGAATCCTATTACTGTAAAACTTGCTGATGGTCATAAAAAGGAAGTTAACTCTTCTGTAGCAATCAAGAAATTAAAGCTGGATACATATTATATCTCTAATATCAATGCTCAAGTTCTTAATATTCAATACTATGATCTTATACTTGGAAAACTATGACTATATCATGCTAATCCCACTATTGATTGGCATAATAATTCCATGATATTTCATTATGATAACAAAATAATCAAGATCAATGCTAGTTAAGATAAACTTGCACCTAGTTGCAACTCTCTTTATGTATCTCATTAACAATTTGCTAAATTTCTATCTAATGCTGAGTTATTTACAATTTATATTGCTATAAAAGAAACATATCAAGAAGTATTAACTTTTCATGAAGTTACTCAATTAATTAAAGAATTTGCTGATGTCTTTCCTAACTTCTTGCCTAATGAACTATCACCAAAATGAGCAATTGATCATGTTATTGATTTGATACCTGGCTCTGAACCACCTTTTCATCTCACTTATCACTTGTCATATATTAAGATGGATAAATTGAAGAAAAAACTATCTGATTTACTTAGCAAAGATTTTATTCATCCTAGTCTTTCACCATTTGGAGCGCCTGTTTTATTTGTATATAAGAAGAAAGGAACTCTTCATCTTTGTATAGATTATTGTACCTTGAACAAAATTACAATTAAAAATTAGTATTCTTTATCTCATGTTAATAAACTTATGAATCATCTTGCCAGAGTACAATACTTTTCTAAATTAGATCTCTATTCTGAATATCATCAAATTAGAATTAAAAAAGAAGATATTCATAAAACAGCATTCAGAACAAGATATGGTCACTATGAATTTCTTATACTTCTCTTTGATCTTACTAATGCATCCATAACTTTCATAACTCTTATAAATAATATTTTCCATGATTATTTAGATAAATTTGTCATTATTTATCTTGATGATATTCTTGTATTCAGTAATACTAAAAAAGAACATCTCTAACATCTTCACATTGTTCTTTTTAAACTTTGTGAATATAAACTTTACACTAAATTAAAGAAATATGAACTCATTAAACAATATATTGAATACTTAGGTCATTTTATTTCAGGCCAAGAAATATCAGTTAATCAATGCAAAATTATCACTATTTATAACTGGTCCAAATCAACAAATATTTCTGAACTTCGATCATTCTTAGATTTTGCTAATTATTATAGGAAATTTGTAAAAGAATTCTTTACAATTGCTTCATCACTCACAATCTTACTTTACAAAGATCAAGAATACATTTGGAATAAGTCTGAACAAAAAGTATTCAATAATTTAAAATAGTATTTAATCACTATATCTGTCTTAATTTTGTCAGATCCTAAATTACCTTTTATAATTACAACTGATACATCTGAGTTTATTATAAAAGTCATACTTAGTCAAAATTATGGAAAAGATAATTAACCTGTCATCTATAAATCACGTAAATTATCTGTAGCTAAGCAAAACTATCCTATATATGAAAAGGAACTTCTCACTATTGTACATGCTATTCATCTTTGAAAATCATATTTGGAAGGATAATGATTTACTGTCATTACTGATCATGCATTCCTTAAGTATATCAAAACATAACATAATCTTTCTAAATGTCAAGCTTACTGGCTAGAAATCTTACAAGCTAATGATTTCATTATTAAGTATAAACTAGAAAAGAAAAATATAGTAGCTGATGCTTTATCTCATCTATCACAAGTGAATAATATTACTATAATTTCTGCATAACTTATTAATGATGAAAAGTTATAACAAGAATATGAAAATGATAAATATTTCAAGAAAATTTGGACAGTCTTACATAATCCTGAATCATCTATACCAAAGTAATTATCTCAATGATATGTTATTCTGAGAGATAATAAGCTTTATTTAAAAAATACAAATTATCTCGCTATTCTCAAGGATAAAACTTTGAGAACTCAAATTTTGAAGGAATATCATGATATTTCTATCTCTGGTCACTTAGGAATTGACAAAACTTATGAGTTAATATAAAGATTATATTACTGGCCAAAAATATTTAAAGATATTCGTAAATACATCCTCAGTTATGAAGAATACCAAAGAAATAAATCTAGTAATCAATCACCCTTAGGACTTCTATAATAATTAAAAATATCTAAATAATGCTGAGAACAAATTATTTTGGATTTTATTGTGTAATTATCTATAACTTATCAAGGATATAATGCAATTCTAGTTATTATCAATCATCTTACTAAATGTACATATTTTATTTCTACTTACACTACTGTCACTGTACCTGAAGTTGCTAAATTATTCTTTAATAACATATTCAAATTACATGGACTGCCTCAAGTTATAATTTCAGATCATGATATTAAATTTACTAGTCTTTTTTAGAAATCTCTTTTCAAACAACTCAGTACTAAATTAGCTATGTTAATTGTATTTTACTTACAAACTGATGAATAAACTAAAAGAATAAATTACAATTTAGAAGAAATATTACAAATTTATTCAACTTACAATCAAGATTGCTAGAATGAATATCTTACTACTGCTAAATTTGCATATAATAATTCAATTCAAGTTTCTTCTGGATATACATCTTTTGAGTTAGATTGTGATTAATATCTAATTATATTTACAATACTTACTACTAATAATAAAGTCATTACCGCTAATGAATTCATTTAATACTGGAATAATATAATTAAAGATGCTAAAGACTTATTAATGAAAGCACAGGATCATTAATCTAAATATGTTAATCAACATTATCATTTTCAAAAATTTAAAATTAGAGATCAAATCTTACTGTCAACTCATAATATTATTAATCTCATGGATAAATAACATCCTAGTAAAAAGCTTATATCTAAATACATTGATCTCTTTTCTATTTTTGAAATTATTTCACCTGTCACATATAAACTAGATTTACTTTCGCATATAAAAATCTATCCTGTCTTTCATATTTTATTGCTAAAGTTTTACAATCCTAATGATAATGAAGATTTCATTCATCCAACTCCATCACAATCAATCATCATATCTGAAACTAATGAAGAAGAATATAAAGTAGAAGTTGAATAAAAGAACTATTCAAAATAAATCTCAATACTTAGTTAAATAGCTAGGTTATCCTCTTCATGATTTTATTTGGGAACCTCTAGAAAATCTTCGTAATATTATGAAACTTGTGAAATCTTTTGAATTAAAATATCAATGAGAATATTAATTCTTAAGAGGAGAAGTGTTATAATAATATTAGATTAGTTATTAATAATTATAGTATATTTATCTTTTATCTTACAGATTATTGCTATACCATATACTATATCATATGTAATTTACTGCATTACAATCATCTGATCATGCCAAGAAAAGTTATCTAATTATTTTGAGTTATTTTAACTATAGATAATTTTTTAGTAGAATTTCTCTTTTCTCTTGTTCTACTAATTTAGCTGGTGTATTACTAAATTTATATATTTTATTTATAATTATTTATTTCTTTATTTATACTTGAATAAGTATCTTCCAGAGGTACTATTATATAAGTATTTTCTATTATTAATTTATTTATCTTATTATTAATTTTATGTAATATTAATTTATTATTTAAAGATATGTATCTGTTCTGTAATTTTAATAACAATGAATACAAGAATAAAGAATAAGTTTTAAAATATAATCTCTTGTCTGTTTTTGATTTAGTTTTCTGTGTGAATTCTATTTCAAATAATCTCACTTATATCTTGAATTTTCTGTGTGAATTTTCTTGATATAATATTATATCTTGATTTTTCTTTGTGAATTATTTGAATATATTATCTTATGTAACAAAAAGATTATAACTTTGATAGCAGTGAAAAAGATTAATATTACATATATCACATATATACACACACTTCCTAACACTTTCTCAATTAGTAAATGATATGTTGCTCATTCATTATTAATATATATAATACACATACTCATATATACATATACATATACATATAATATCTGATCCTGGTATCTCAAGTGAATAATTTTAACAACTTCTCGCTGGTCTCACTAATCTTATTCAATAACAGCAACAACTTACCACTACTCTTGATAATGTTGATAATAATAGTAATAGTTAATATAACCCTCCTGCATCAAGAATTTCTCTCAAGATTTTAATATATAAAGAAGAACTATACGAGAATATTAATATTTGAATATTATAAGTAACTGAAGTACTATGTGCTTAAGGAATTACAGATGAATAAATATATATCATATATACTGGAACTGATCTTGAAGATATTACTTTTTATTGGTATTTGAATAAGATATATGCTGTAAAGAATAATCTGCCTTTGAAAACTGGAAAATATTTCTTATTAAAGTTCATAAAGTATTCTAACTATCTAACTATTAATAATATCTTCATTATCAATTACGTCAACTTCATCAAACTAGTACTATATAGGAGTATGATATTAAATTCAAAAATATTATAGGACAAATTAAAGAAATAGGAAAACTAGATCAAGTTACACATTTTATTAATAGACTTAAATCTACAATAAAAATAAAAGTATCATATCAAGTACCTAAAACTTTTGATAATGCCTAGAAACTTGCAATTTATTATGACACAGCTATATTTGGAATTGGTTATTCTCTTAAAAATAATAATTATAATTATAATCAGAAATATAAGAGAAATCTAAGCTTTTCTTCTAATAATATACGTAATAATACTAGTCTCACACCCATAGAACTAGATTACACAGAAGGTTCTTATCAATATAATAATAATAGTAATAATAATAATAATAATAATTATGAAAGAAATAATAATACTTGCAATTATTATAACTGTGATAAATCAGATCATTTTGCCAAGAATTGTCATTCTAAAGGAAAAGCTAAGATTAATAATATTAAAAATAATAATACTATAACTACTATACAATATAACAATAATATTGAATTTGCTTATCTGGAAGATAATTGTAAGAAACTTTTGAAATTTAATAGCTATATTAATAGGAAGTCTACCTGAATTTTGCTTGATAGTGAAGTATCACAAAATTTTATTGATAAAGTATATGTTAAAATAATCAATTACAAATATATAACATAAATTCTATCACTGTGAAACTTGCAAATGGTAAAAAGGAAGTCAACTCATCTGTAGCAATCAAGAAATTAAAGTTAGATACATATCATACCTTTAATATTAATACCCAAGTCCTTAATATTCAACATTATGATCTTAAGCTTGATAAACCATGACTTTATCATGCCAATCTCATCATTAACTGATATAATAATTCCATGATATTTCACTATGATAACAAAGTAATTAAGATCAATGCTAGTAAAGATAAACTTGTAGCTAGTTATAACTCTCTTTATGTATCTTAACAATAATTTGCTAAAATTCCACCTGATGCTGAATTATTTGCAATCTGTACTATTATAAAAGAAACACATCAAGAAGTAATAACTTCTCATAAAGCTACTCAATTAGTTAAAGAATTTGCTAATATATTTTCTAACTCACTTCTTAATGAATTACTATCAAAATATACTATAAATCATGTTATTAATTTAATATCTGGCTCTGAACTATCTTCTCACCCTACATATTACTTATCTTATATTAAAATAGATGAATTAAAGAAACAATTATCTGACTTACTTAGCAAAGATTTTATTTATCCTAGTCTTTTATCATTTGAAGCACCTGTCTTATTTGTACATAAAAAGGAAGAAACTCTTTATTTCTGTATTAATTATCATGTCTTAAACAAAATTACAATTAAAAATTAATATCTTTTACCTCATATTGATAAATTAATAGATCATTTAACTGGAGCACAATATTTTTCTAAATTAGATTTCTACTATGAATATCACCAAATTAGAATTAAAGAAGAAGATATTCATAAAATAGTATTCAGAACAAGATATGATCACTATAAATTTCTTGTCTTATCCTTTGGTCTCATTAATGTATTCACAACTTTCATAACTCTTATAAATAATATTTTCTATAACTATCTGGATAAATTCATCATTATTTATCTTGATGATATTCTTATATTCAGTAATACTAAGGAAAAATATCTTTAATATTTTTGCATTATTTTTTCTAAACTTCATGAACATAAACTCTATGCCAAATTCAAGAAATGTGAACTCATCAAGCAATATGTCAAATACTTAGATCATTTTATTTTGGATTAAGAAATAACAGTTAATCAATACAAAATTATCACTATTTGTAACTGGTCCAAGCCAACAAATATCTCTAAGCTTTGATCATTCTTAAATCTCGCTAGTTACTATAGAAAATTTGTAAAAGAATTTTCTGCAATTACTTACTACTTATAGTTTTATTTCATAAAGATCAAGAATATATTTAGAATAAGTCTGAACAGAAAGCATTTGATAATTTAAAATAGTACTTAATTATTATATCTGTTTTAATTTTGTCAGATTCTAAGCTATCTTTCACAATTACAACTGATATTTTACTATAAGAGCTATTCTTAGTCAAAACTATAAAAAGATAATTAATCTGTCACTTATGAATTATGTAAACTATCCTCAGCTGAACAAAACTATCTAATACATGAAAAGAAATTTTTTACTATTGTATATGCTATTCATCTTTGAAAATCTTATTTGGAAGGATAATAATTTACTATTATTACTGATCATATATCTCTTGAGTATATTAAGATATAATATAATCTTTCTAAATGACAAGCTCGCTAACTAGAAACTTTATAAGCTAATAATTTTATTATTAAATATAAACTGGAAAAGAAAAATATAGTAGCTAATACTTTATCTCATCTATTATAAGTGAATAATATTACTACAATCTCTGCACAACTTATCAATAATGAAAAGTTATAACAAGAATATAAAAATAATAAATATTTTAAGAAAATCTGGACAGCCTTACAAAATTCTGAAGCATCTACACCAAAGCAACAATCTTGATGACATATTATTCTGAGAGATAACAAGCTTTATTTGAAAAATACAAATCATTTCGCTATTCCCAAGAATAAAACTTTAAGAACTCAAATTTTGAAAGAATATCATTATATTCCTATTTCTGATTATTTAGAAATTGATAAAACTTATAAGTATTTACAAAGATCATATTACTGGCCAAAAATATTTAAGAATATTTGTAAATATATCCTTAGTTGTGAAGAATATCAAAGAAATAAATCTAGTAATTAGTCACCCTCAGAATTTTTATAACTATTGAAAACATCTGAATAATGCTAGGAACAAATTACTTTGAATTTTATCATGCAATTACTTATAACTTATCAAGAATATAATACAATCTTAGTTATTATTAATCATCTTACTAAATATACACACTTAATTCCTACTCACACTACTATTATTATATCTGAAGTTGTTAAATTATTCTTTAATAACATATTTAAATTACATGGACTACCTTGAGTTATAATTTCAGATCATGATACCAAATTTACTAGTCAATTTTGGAAATCATTATTTGAATAAATTGGAACTAAATTGGCTATATCAACTGCATTTCACCCACAAACTGATGGTCAAACTGAAAGAATGAATCATATTCTAGAAGAAATATTAAGAATCTATTCTACTTATAATCAAGATCACTAGAATAAATATCTTGCTACTGCTGAATTTGTATATAATAATTTAATTCAAGCTTCTTCTGGTCATATATCCTTTAAGTTAGATTGTGATCAACATCTAATTATACCTATAATACTTATCACAGATAATAAAATTATCACTACTGATAAATTTATTTAATATTAGAATAATATAATTAAAGATACTAAGGACTTATTAATAGAAGTACAGAATTATTAATCTAAATATACTAATCAATATTGTTATTTTCAAGAATTTAAAATTGAAGAGCAAGTCTTACTTTTAACTCACAATATTATTGATTTTGTGAATAAACAATACCTAGTAAAAAGCTTATACCTAAATATATTGATTCCTTCTCTATTCTTGAAGTAATCTTATCTGCTATATATAAACTGAATTTATCTTTACATATGAAAATTCACCCTGTCTTTCATATTTTATTGCTAAAATTTTACAATTCTAATGATAATAAAGATTTTATTTATCCAATTCTACCATAATCAATCATCATATCTGGAACTGATGAAGAAAAATATGAAATAAATGTAATCTTGGACAAAAGAATAATCTGAAATAAATCTTAATACTTAGTTAAATGGCTAGGTTATTCTTTTCATGATTCTACCTGGAAATCTTTGGAAAATCTTTGCAATTCTATGGAATTCATAAAATTTTTTGAATCAAAATGTCAATGAGAATATTGATTCTTAAGAGAAGAAATGTTATAATAAAATTAGATTAGTTATTAATAATTATATTAGATTTATCTTTTATCTTGCAGATTATTATTGCACTATATATTGCATCATATGTGACTTATTACACTACAATTATCTGATCATGCCAAGAAAAGTCATCCAATTATTTTGAATTATTTTAGCTATAGATAGTTTCTTAGTAAAATTTCTCTTTTCTCTTGTTCTACTAATTTAGTTAGCATATTACTATATTTATATATTTCATTTATAATTATTTATTTCTTTATTTATTCATCTTCCAGAGGTACTATCATATAAGTATTTTCTATT
>CAJVPS010003409.1:0-10299 GCA_910591765.1 Ambispora leptoticha
CAGGAACTCTTTGATAATATTATATAGCAAAATCTTACACCTAATCAACTTTGAAGAGAAATTATCAAGTTATTAAACATCTTTGTATTTGGAATTAAAATTACAGTTAAATAATAGACATATCTAGTAAACAATGTCCTTTCTGTTCTTGAAGAGATAAATAATTTTGAAACTCTCTCAACTAATCAGCTCACAGAATCAGAATATGAAAGTAGTGATTCAGAAAACTCTGAAGAACCAACAGTCACAATTGAACAAATCCAATTACAAAAGTCTTAACAGAAGAAAGAAATTACCATATCAGATTGAATGGACAGCCTTATTCAAGCTCTTGAAGAATTGACTCAATCTATGAAAATACAGAGAATGAAAAAGATTCTTATTCTAATTCAAAAATTTAAGGGTAATGATCAAGATCTAATCGAATAGTTATATGACTTTGAAGTAGTCACAAAAGCCAATAGAATCACTAATGACAGAAAGATTGAGATAGTAAGAGGATATCTAGAGAGACCAGCTGCCTCCTAATTTGATTAATGAGTTACAAATAATGATCTTAAGTTAGATAATTGGGAAAATGAAGATCATGATGAATATAACTTTACTTATTAATTTATTCTTAAATTTTATTTGTCTCATAAGATACAACAGTGACAAGATGAATTGGAATTCTTGAAGCAAACTGGAATGGTAGAAGAATATACTAATCAATTCATAAAACTAGGAAGTAAAGTAAATTCAAAGAATGATTATCCAGAAGAATACAAAATTTGAATTTTCAAGAAAGATCTCAAAACTAAAATTCAAAAATGAGTTAATTTAAATACTGATGATACTATGAAAAGTATTATTGAAACTGCTAAAAATGTAGAAGAAGCTGATTCAGACTCACTTGAATAGACTTATCACCAAACTCAAGCTCAACCAACTAATGAATGGAGTGCTCTCACTAAGATTTTGCAAGACCTGACCAGTAGGTTAGATCATGTAGAATCTGATAGAAGGTATAATAGTCAGAATAATAACAACAATCAATAACAAAATTAGCTAAGAGATTAATCTACTATTGTTTGCTATACTTGTGAAGAAAAAGGGCATATCAGTAGATATTGTTCAAACAATCTTCAGTCTACAAATCAGCAGTCTAATAATCAAAATACTTTTTGAAATTAGAATAATTAAAATCAGAATAACAATAGTAACAACAATATTCAGCAGAATCAGAATACCCAAAATTATAATCAGCAAATTAATAATTCACAAAACCTGGATACTACTTCTCTTCTCATCCAAATTCAGAATTTGACAACTACTTTATAAATATCTGGTAATGATCCATATAGTGATTCATCTACACAATCTAGTTTCTCATTACTAGCAACTCATGATTATCTTACTAGAGAAAGAAAACATCAAAGAATTATCAAGAAAAAGGAAGAAAGTGAAAAAGAAAAAGAAGTTACTCAGTCTTTACCTGAAGTATCTGAAGAAGACAAGACCAACTTGGAAAAGAAGAAATGAAAGAAAGGAAGAGCACATCTTCTAATTCTAGTCAAACATGCAGAAATCTATGATATACTTGAAGATTTAATATCTCAAAAAGCCAATATCATTATTGCTTAACTCATCAAGACATCATCTGAATAAAGAATTCAAATATCAAAAGGAATGAGAAAGGAATCACAGAAGAAATTCAAACAAAAAGTAATATTTACCCAGAAGATTAAAATAACCTCAGCCTGATGTGAAGCTAAAGTTGAAAAGACTTCTGTAGACTTAATCGTGAATACTAGAGTATCAGGATGTGTTATCAGTTAAGAATTTCTCAAATAAATAGGAATGAAGATTCAATGAAAATCAAATATTTCCATGTTTGATATTAATGGATATTCTAAGCAACCATTAGGAGCTATTGATAATTTTTCTATCATTATTGATAGAATCATAATTTTAGTTGAAGTGGATATTACTGAAGCTCAAACCTACAGTCTTGTGATAGGTATAGATTGGCTAAACAAGATCAATGCTAAAATTGATCTAAAGAAGAATATAATAATCTTTGATTAGAATGGAGAAGAAGAAAAAGTATTAATCAAATTCATTTATGGACAATGAAATATTATAGCCAATGACAGTGATAATAATACTGAAATATCCTCTAGTAAAACTTCTAATGATGAGTTCAAAATTAAAGATCAAAATCTAGAAGATTGTAATTTTCTATGGTGAATATCAGATAAATCCTGGACTCAGATTTATACTTCATCTAGATGACTTAATAATGTAGACTTTGAAAAAATTTCTTACATGACCATAAACTCAATTCCTAAAGTTAGAAATGTTAAAATTTTTGAAGAAGGAATACAAATCAAGGATACCACTCTCACCTGGGAAGAATACTCAAAATTAGAAAGAAGATTCCAGCAGACTCACTATCAAAGTTCTCAATAGACTTTTGACTGGAAAGATCCTGCAGCTGAATGTTAGTGTTATCATAAATTACCAACACCTAAACATGAATGCCCTCAATACTTTGATAATCTAGTTGTCTGGATTAATATCAAAATGAATATCCTGAATAACCTATCAATAATTTTGCTCTAGAATGAAACTAAAGACTGGTAGTTAGAAGTAGAACATACTCAAGAATCAGAAAAGATACCTATCACTGAAGAAAAATTCTTTTCTAAAAGTGAAGCTCTACAAAAATTGAAACTTAAAGAAAGAATAGTTAAATGTATACATTGTAAATACTTTGTGGATAATGAAACTATTTCAGAAGCAAAAGATGAAAATGAATCTGGAAAACAATTTTATACTGATTGCTTCACTCAATAACAACTCAATTTACCTGCCTGTGACTACTGTGGACTTCGAAATGAAGCTAGACACTTTCTTGGAGTAACTTGGGGATATAATGATGTTAAATATTTTTGTGACTATACTGAGCAATATGTGTACGCATTTAATCATAGTGGTTGGCAAAAAAATAATAGCACTATTAGAAAATTGAAAAGTAATAGTAACTTGTTAAATGTTTACCAACAATACAATAAAATTAGAAAAGCAATACTCGCCCAATATATCACTGATTATGATGAAGAAGAAGAGATGTAATATATTATTTATGATAGATTTGAAAAAGTATCAGCCCAAGAAATCTTCCTGGCCATTTATCAATAACTATCTCCTTCCCAAAGAAAATAACTTACTCAATTAGAATACATTAATATGAAATTTTGTAATAAATGTTTAATTCCTTGTAATTCAGATATTTGTAAAGATTATGTATGATCTGAACAAGTTGAAGAATTACTAGAAGAAAAATATTCAGAATCAGAAAAAGAAGAGAAAGCTGAAAATAGTGGTTATGATTCAATTGAAGAAATCTTAAATAAATATTATACAGCATCTGAAGATTATAAAGATGAAGTAAAAGAAGAAGAACAACTTGAAGAACAGTCAGTAAATTTAATGATCAAAATTTATAATGATGAAGATAAAGAAAAGATATCTGAACGAGCCCATGAACATGATGCAGGCTTTGATCTTAGATACTCTAGAGAAGAAGCAATCCTGGTTTAACCTTATCAAATAGTTATGATTGATCTTTATTTGGCAATTGAAGTTCCTGTAGGAACTGTTTGTCAATTAATGTCTCAATCATTACTAGCCAAGAAAAGAATAGAAGTTAAAGAAGGAACCATTGATACTGGATATACTAAAAATATTGGAGTTCTTTTGCATAATAATTCCAATGAATCTTATGAGATCTAACCTAATGAATGAATTGCTCAAGCAATCTTTTTACAGCATGCTCTAATTGAAGAAATGATATCTGTAGATACCAGAGAAGAATTAGGTGAATCATCTCGTGGAACTCAAGGATTTAGATCAACTGAAAAGAATGAAATGGAAACATACTTCCTAGACAAAGAAGAAATCAAAAAAGTAGTTAAACAAAAAGAATTAACACTTGAATAACAAAATGCTTTACATAACTTATTACAAGCATACAAAGATATTTTTGCAGCAGATCTTAATAAACTTGGATGAACCAATATTATTCAACATTTTATTGATACTGGAAATAAAAAGCCTATTCATCAAAAGGCCTACAGAGCAACTCTACCTGATCAAGAATTTATTCATGATAAAATCCAATAAATGTTAGATGCAGATATTATCCAAAAATCCAATAGTCCCTGGGTTTCACCTATTATAATAGTAGCAAAGAAAAATAGCAAGAAATAATTTTGTGTTAATTACAGAAAACTTAATACTCTCACTAAGAAAGATGCTTACCCTTTACCATGAATTGATAAAATGATGGATAATCTTGAAGATGCAAAATGGTTTTCATCTATGGATCTTACATTTGATTATTGGCAAATCAAAATGAAACCATCCAGTATTGAAAAGATAGCATTTATCTCAAGAAAAGGATTATACAAATTCAAAATTATGCTCTTTGAACTTTGCAATGTACCAGCAACTTTTCAATAAGCTATGGATAGTATACTTGGAGACTATAACTGAAAATTCGCCATGGTCTATATTGATGATATAAATGTATATTCAAAAACATGGAAAGAGCATCTAGAACACCTACAAAAAGTTTTTCAATGAATTAGAGAATCTGGATTAAAACTTAATTTAGAAAAATATAACTTTACTCAAGATTAAAGATGGCTCCTCAATTAATTGCAGCTTGCAGCAGCCAATCAGAGAATTGCGACAGAGTTACAGTAGCCAATCAGAGAATTGCAACAGAGTTGCAGCTAGTTGTAGCTCTCATCTCTACTCAAGATAACTTACTCTTTTTAGGACATATTATTACTCAAGATGGAATCTCATCTGATCTCTCAACTATTTAACAAATTTAAGAGTTTCCTATATCAATAAATATCAAAAAGCTTAGATCATTCTTAGAATTAGCTGGATATTACAGAAAATTTGTTAAAGGATTCTCATAAATAGCAACACCACTGTTTAAACTTCTAAAGAATGATATCATTTTCATTTGGATTGAAGATCAAGAAAATGCATTTCAGACTTTGAAAGAAAAACTTATCTCTGCTCCAATCTTAATTTATTCTGACTTTACCAAGAAATTCTATCTTTATACTGATGTCTCTGACTCTGGACTTGATGTAGTATTATCTCAAAAAGATGATGAAGAAAGAGAATGAGTAGTAGCTTATGCAAGTGTTTCATTAAAACTGGCTAAAAAGAATTATAGTGTCACTGAAAAAGAAGCTCTGGTTATAGTCTGGACTGTTAGACAATTTTGACATTACCTTCTTGAATCTCTTTTTGAAATCATTACTGATAATAATGCACTTTGATGGCTATTTACCAAACAAATTAATTCTGAATCTCGAATTTCAAGATGGATAATGACCATAATGGAATACAACTTTATTATCACTTATAGAGCTAGAAAGATCAATCAAAATGCAGATACACTCTCAAGAATATATTTACAGGAGTAGAATACCAAACTCACTTAATTGATGATCCAGATGTGATCAGTAAAATCATGTACTTGATTATTAATAAGATGTAAGGATAAGTAATTTAGAATGCGTAATACTACTATTGCATCTTAAACTTATGAGTTACTTTTCTTTATTATCTAATATCAAAAACTTACACAGTTAATGTTACTTTAATAATAGTAGGTTCACTACTGTTTGACTTGCATTATGATCCTTATTCATGTTTTTGGTGGTAACATTCAAGTGACAATACAAAAGATAATCTTTCTTATTTTCCCATTTGTGTGGACCAAACTACCAAGACTATTCTTAATGGAAAAGTTTTTTATCTTACTATTGTAGTGGGAAATTCTAATAATTCTTTTGCTTCTGGATTTATTTGTATCTCTGATACTATTTCAAGTAAAGTAGAAAATAATTCTTCAAGCGCAGTTTCATGTGTATATAATCTTATCTTTCAAAAAAAACTTGCTATTCTGGTCCTCTTGTAATTAGATGGAATGATAAGAATATTATTTTTCAATTATCTCAAAATGTTCCTTTTTTTTCATTCTCATTTTTTATTGGAAAACATCAGATTTTTGTTTATGGAATTGGAACATCATTATGTACTGAATAGAATAATGATGGCTCAGGATACAAATCTTCACTCAATTACAAATATCATGATAAACCAGTATTATTTGTATCAACTATTGAGGATAATCATTATATACTTGAAATCCATCAAAATTCTCAAATACAATGTCAGTTTGTGGATAATTCTTCTAATGCAGTTTGAAAATCTTCAAATTTTATAAAAAATTTTGAAGGAATCAATCTGTTTTGGACTTCAAAATTCACAAACCAAAGAATCTATTTACAAAAATATGATTCCTACATGCTTACTAACAAATTGGATAATTTTTTCCTTATTAAAACCCCTTTTTAATTATAATTTAAAATACCAAACATTTACTAATATTTAATGATATCAATTTTTTGAAACTTGGGCATAAAAAACCAATTCAATTATTGAGCTTATGTCAAGTCTTGAAGAATTATATCCAAAAGATTATCAATTTAGCATTTGGGAATTAAGAGCTTGGAATGCAATGTTGCATGTGACAGGTTGTGAAAATATAATATCATGGTCACATAATGAATCTTCAGTAAGTTTTATTCAATTATAATTTCTATTTAAAATAAGAAACTAAAGTAATAGTTAGTTTCAGCTTTGGACAAAAATCTCCAATTCTCAAAAAGAAAAAGAAATCTTACATTTATTGCATCAAATAGAATTTCTTCAATCTAATCCTAAACATATTCAAAATGTTACTTCAATTTTTTGGAACTGTTTCAAGTGTGTATTAATGAATAACAACAAGATATCAAATAAAAAGTATCGAATATTATCAATTATTGCAAATGATTTTACTTACTCTAAGTTAGAATCTCAATTAATAGTAAGAAACTCTATATAATTTATTTTTAGTAAATAAATTAATATTTATTTATAAAAATCAAATGTAAAGATCAGAACATATACCATATTTGAAGCATGAAAATATGCAAGAATTATTGGATCTGATACTCCTCCACTTGTCAAACTTATAATTCATCAGGTTAAGTTATTAGCAGAATCTCTAACGCAATTTGAATTATTTTTTTCAGATAAAAAAAATGTGAATATGAACAGTTATAAAACAGATAATGAAATTGACTTACCAGTTTTATATCTTTAAGATACCAAAACATTATTGTGAAAAAAATATTCAGAATTATTTCCAAATGGCATGGGTAGAACTTCATTTATGACACGCCTGCAAGAAAAATGATATCAATATAAAGATGATCTTGGAGGATTATGTTTAACTTGTAATAAATATGAATATGAAGTTTTTACTGATCTTGGAAATATAATTGAAAATTATGTAATAAATATACAAACATAGGTATGGTTTAAAGATTATTTGCTTATTGTTATATCATTTATCTAATTAGAATTTTTTATAACAGAAAGAATTAATTGAACAAAGCCAAGTTTTAAGATGTTATCTATGAAAAGACTTTACAAAAAAATTGGAGGTTGATTCAACAGGTATTGCAAAACATAATTCATGTATTAGTCATTGCTTACCTTACACTTTTAGAGAATGTTATTTGCCTCATCCAGATACGTGTATCAATTGCAAATCTCTCTTTTTATTTTTTAATACTTTGCATGTAAATCTGCAAGAGGAAGAACAGCAAAAATTGCCAAGTTATCAAAACCAGTTGATTGCTTTTATGACACATCATGCTAGAAAAATATACCTCAATGCACAATTTAATACGCAATTCTCTCAACTTGATGCTGATAGAGTAATAATAATTGTGGATTACAAAATGAAGATTTTACCATAAAAGGCATAGGAAATAAAAAATGAATTCTTTGGAAAATGTGTGATTGGAGTCTTCATTCTGTTCTTATATATACAAAAAATGATACAGATGAAAAACTCAATGTAAAAGCTTTTGATCATTGGTCTGGAGATACATGACAAGATGCATAGTTTACTGCATTATCTTTACATATCATAATTGAGACATTAGAACAAAAACTAAAATGGATCACAATTATCTCAGATAATAAAGAATATTATCATAATACAAAATTGATGATTATTATGAGATACTGGAAAGAATGGTATGATATTAGTCCTTGCAGATAGTTATTTTTAGAAGCTGGTGAAGCTAAAATAGTAATAGATTCACATCATGCTCAGGTATTAGTTAAAATTTACCTTATAGATCGATTTGTTGATAAATCATTCTGGAATTATTATACAAATTTCTTTTTTTTATTTCTAGATTACTCACACTATAAAAAGATGGATCAAATTAGGCTATGAAATAGAACAAGGAGAAGATATAGAAAATACTATCAAAGATCTTGCTAGAACTCATGTATCTCACCTTGAGTCATATTGAAGTGCAGCAGTTTAATATACACTATTTATCTTCAAAAAAAAATTAAAGTCTATAATTATTTAATAGAAAAAGTTAGATTAGAAATGATAAGTAGAATTTCAAATTGACATGAATTTATATAGCCTGAAACAGGTGAAAATGCTAGATATATATATATCTGAGCATTGTCAGAATTTGAAAAATTGAACAAATTTTCATCTGATCAGATGAACAAGATCGCAAAAATCCATATCTTTGAAAAACCAACTCCAAACTATATATCTTATACCCACATATCAAAAACTTGGACTGTACCATTAGTGATTAGACAAGATAGTATTAATAATAGTTTTATCAATCTTGGCAATAGTCTAATATAATCAATTTATATAAAATGATTGAATAATGAGCAAATTGAAGAGAATATCAATAATATTAAAAATATACTTTCAGTTAATTTACCCAGTTTGTCCACTCTTAAAAGGTATGATACTTGATCATTATTTTATTGACAAGTTGATAATTGATTTTATTCTTGATAGTATCTCTATTTTTTCTTCTGGATGGATCTTAATGGAGAATTTGAAAGTTAATCAAAAAGAACCAGTAAAATGAATGATAGAATATGTCAAAGGTTTGCTCAATGTAATATTTCATACAGACACAGCAAATCCTCAATTAAAAATAAGTGCTACTGAAATGTATAAGAAGCTTTTAAGAAGAGTAATGCTGGATAAATTCTCCAAAGAAGACCTTCCCAAAGTTTCTACAATCACAAATTGGATAATGAACACGTCACAGTCATTCAAAAAAACTATGGCACTACATCTTCTTAAAGAGGCAGAGTCCTCTAAAACCTAGAAAATACATATTTCTTATAATAAATATACTTACTAAAAATTTGAATCGAATTTATTTTCTTGGAAATTTACATTGGAATCCACTATTCATATATAATAAAGTTATTAGTAATAAAAAAAATTACCATTTTTAAATAATATTCAGAATCTGTGACCTTTTTTCTATGATATCATGTGATTATAACGTGAAAGAGTGTGTGTATGCAAATTTACTATTTGGAGACTTTTTGAGTCTCTGTGATATTTTCTAATTAATCTACTGTATTTTGTCTCAAATCTAACTAATAATTTACTGCTGATTATATCTGGATCATCAATTAATTAATTAACTAATAGAAATAATTTTTATTAAATAACTAATTAAATAACTTACCCAAATCTGATTGATTCAACACAATAGATTTAATAACATATTATGACTTAAAGAGATATCTAGAAAATAAAAGTTATCCTGTAGGATATACTAAAGAACAACAAAAGAAAATTCATCAATAATTAAAACACTTTTTAATTATTAATGGAGTACTTTATAAAAAGAATAAAAGAAAAGAACCTATCATACCACTTCAAGTACTGAAGAAAAATAAAATTGAAGCAATAATAACTAGTATATATTCAGATTTACTTGCTGGACACTTTGGATTTGATGGAACTTACTAACAAATAGCTATTAGATATTGATGAAATGGAATGGGAACAGATATAAAGAACTTTGTTAGATCTTGTGAAACTTGTCAAAGAACTGGTAGATGAATAACAAAATAACTTTTATATCCTATTAAAGTTAGATAACCTTTTGATAGAATTATAATTAACCTTGTTAGCTCTTGTAAAGTAACCAAGAAAAAAAAATTAGTATATTGCTGTAGCAATAGATCTACTCACAAAATGGTCTGAAGCTAAAGCAATTTCAAACAAAGAAGCTAGTACAATTGTCAAATTTATTTTTGAAGAAATAATTTATAGATATGGATGTCCTAAAGAATTACAGTCTGATCAAGAAACTG
>CAJVPS010003410.1:0-10299 GCA_910591765.1 Ambispora leptoticha
AAACTAAAAGAAAATTATTTTTTTTAAAAAAAAGATATTTTAAATATTATTATTATTAATTTATAAGATTAAAACTTTAAATTATGCAAGTAGATTATCTTAGATTTGATAAATATATATTTTAAATTTTATAAAAATTGAATTATAATTATAAAAATATTAAAATTCAAAATTTAGTAATTAAATTATTTACTATATAATTTTTATATTAATTTTAATTAAATTTTACATAATAGAAATAATAATTCAAAAAAGTTTATATTAGTAAAAAATTTTTATAAAAAATATATAATAAAAATTTTTATATTTAAATAAATTTCAATATCTAATAACTTTATTAAATAAGACAGAATTAAAATTTTATTTTAAAAAAATAATCTATTAATATTTATTTGATATACTAATCTTTTTTTATCAGATTATATTTAAAAAGTAATTTCTAAAACTTATTTATAAACTTGATATTTTATCTGAAATTATTACTATAAGTAAATTATATAATTTAAAAATAATCTTAAAAAATATTTTACTAATATTAGATATAATTACTATAATATATATTAGTATAAAATAAGCTTTTATTAATAAAAATTATTATTATATTATATTTAAATATAATAATAAAAAATTAAATTATAATAATTCATTCTTAATAATATTTTAATATAATAAGTAGTTAAAGTAATTTAGAAAATTACTAATTATTATTTTTATTATATTAATAAAATTTAAAACTAATAATATATTTATAAATATTTTTATTTATTTTTAACTAGTAGAATTATTAAGATATAGTAATATATATTTTGTTAATTTTAATATATTTAGTAATTAATATATTATAAAACTTAAATAAATTACTTATTTTCAAATTCTAATTATTTAAATAGCTATATAATTAGTATTTTTTAATAAATTAGATTTTTTATTTTAAAATATAAGTTCTTGCTTATTATTTTAATATAATATTAAAATTTTATAAAATTTCAAGATTTCTTTAAAATTATTATTTTTTTATATTTTTAAATTAATTTTTTATAAACAAAATTAATAATAATAATAATTATATTTATTAGATATAATTAATAAGAAAATCTATTTATAATAATATTATCTTTATTAAGTTTTATTTACTTTAAAATTATTTACTTATAATATTTTTAAATATTTAAATTATTTTTTAAAAAAATTATATTATATTTACTATATTATTACAAATTATATTTATAAAGATAGATTTTATCAGAAATATAGCTTATAATAAGTTTTGAAAGCTAAAACTAAATTATTTATAAAGATAAAAAGAATTATAATTATTTTAAAGATTTTTTAGTATTAATATTTATAAATATTATATTAATATAAAATAAAAATAAAAATAAATAATAAAGTATATAATTATGAAAATATAATAAAAAAAAGATATTTATAATTAAAATAACTAAACTAAACTATAAATTTTATATACTAACTAAATTTTCTAACAATATTTTTTCAATTATTAGATAAATAAAAATATATATCAAAAATAAAATTAAATTTTTATATATAGAAAAGCTTACAATAATCTTGTAAATCAAAATAAATATACTTGACTTATTTAAAGTAAAGAGTATCTATTAATTATATTTTTCAGATAAGAAAAATATATAATTAATCAAATATAATAAAAAAAGTAAATGAAAATAAATATTAAGATAAATAAATAAAGTAATTATAAAATAAGTATAATTTAAATTACTTTTAATACAGAAGAATTATTACTATTTAAGTATATTTATTTTATATTTAAGAGTAAAAATATTTATATATATTTGAAATTATATAAATTTTATTTAAGCTTTACTTATAATTTATTTATAATTATAAAATATAATTACAAATATGAAGTGAGAATTAAGTAATAAATTATAAATTAATAAATAAATTTAAAAATAAGATATATATATTAATTAAAAGATAATATAAATAATAAAATTAAAAATAAATAATAAATAATAAAATAAGATAAATATTTTATAAAAAAAAGATAATAAAGAAAATAAATAAAATTTATTTCTGAATTATTTCTAAAATATATTAAATTATTAATAAATTATTTGTGAATTATAATTAATATTAAGCAAATTATATATTTATAGTTCTAAATTAATTATAAAATATTACTAAATCATAATTAAAATATAACTAAAATAATTATTAATATATTATTAAATTATTCTAAATTTTATACTTTTTAAAAATTAATTGATTAGCTAAAATTTCAAAGTTTAAAAAATTATAAAATTAAAAAAATTTATATTACTATGATAATATTTGATCTCTTTAAATAAGATCAAATTCTAATAAAACTAATTAAATTCTTTTAATAATTTTAATAATTTCTTTATTTTTAATATAAACTAGATTATAGATAATTTATTAGAAGTTATAGACTTTTTCAAGTTTATATTTTTCTAATAATTGATAAATTTATTTTTCAAGTAGAAAATATTTTCTAATTTGAAGTTATTCCTCTTGATTAAGCTAATTTCTTTGTAAAATTTATAATTTTAAAAGTATATCTTTGGAATTTCTTTAAGTAATTATTTAAAATAATAGTATCTTATAAATTATATTTCATTAAATTAATTATCTCTATTTTTAAATAAATCATTAAAGATAATTTAAACTCTTGTCTTTTAGCTTTAATTAAATCAAAATTAATAATTAATATTAACTAATATTATTATTCTTGAAACTTTAATATTAATTATATTTGCAATTCATTTTACTTATATATTATCTTATAATTCATTTAGTTAATCTGAGATTTCTTCTATTATAAATACTAATTCTTGAGATATTTTCAGAACTGAACTGAAATTAAGTTATTTTTTAATATTAAGATTATAAGTAATCTTTTAATTATTATCTTTAAGTATTAAATAGTCTTTATTAATTTATAAAAATCTATTAAACTTATTATTCTTTAGTTATTAATAAAGAACAAGAATATTTTAAATAAAATTATAATTATTAAAAAGAGTATTTATTATGAAAAAACTAATAATTATTAAGAAAATAAACTAGATAAAAAAATATAAAAATATTAAAAAAGAAATAATAATTTAAAAAAAATATTAAAAAGAAAGTTTAATATTTATAAAACTAAATTTTTAATAAAAAAATCTATATATATATATATATATGTATGTGTATAACTAAATAAGATTTGTGTAAAATTAAGAAATAATAAATAATATCATATAATTAAAAATCTAATCTTCATTTTTTTTCAATTACTAGTATTTTTATATATTTAATAATTATTCTTGACTCAAACTAATCATTTTTATTGAAATAATATTTTAATTAAGTATTATTAAAAGCTTTATATAATAGTTAATTATATTAATTATATAATCTATAAGCTTTATTATTAATAGTTTTATATATATAGAATTATTTTATATTCTATTATAACTGAAATTTATTTTCATAAGTAATATATTATTTTATATTATATACTAGAACTTTATTACTAATATTAAATTATATAATTCTTTATAATTTTAATTTATATCTTTTTTTTATTTATTATTATTATCTTTAAATTTGATTTTATATTATTTTAATATTATTAGATAAATAATAGATTAAAGAGAATATTTAATCTAATATTTTATTTTTTTATTATTATTTTATTTAATTGATAATAAATATTTCAATTAATTAATAAATAAGTATCTTTTCTATAAGTTAAAAAGAATAGTTTATGTCTTATATATTATTTTAAAGTATTTTATATGCAAATAATACTAATAATATATATATATCCTATTATTTCATCTAATATAATAAAGTATTTTATATAAGATTCTATTAGTTTGTAAATAATATAATAATAAAAACTTATATTTAATTTTAAATTGAGTAATAGATTTTTTAATTACTTGAGCTGTAAATTTAATTTCTTGATTAAACTATAAATTTTAAAATATTTATATCTATAAATTATTTTTTCAAAAATAAATTTAATAATTATACTAGCATTTTTATTTAAAATTACTTTTATTTTAGATTATTTAATTAATAGATATATTATTATAATAATATACTAATTTTATTTTTTTTATTACTTTACAAAATTTAACTAAATTAATTATAATTCTATTAAAAGGCTATCCAACTTTAATAAAATATAAAGATTATTTTATAATTTGTTTATTAGTTTTTTAATAAGTTTTACAAGATTTAATAAAGTTTGTTATATCTGTTTTTATTTTATTTTACTAATATTTATTGATAAATTTTATTAAATTCAAAGTATTTAGCAAGTAAATTTAAATATATAATAATTAATTATTACTTTAATTATATTTTTTTTAATACTTGAAATAATATGATAGATTATAAATTCTTTTTTTCTATTTTTTTATAAAGTATTCTATTAATTATTAAAAAGTATTTTAATTATTAAAAATTTTCTTTTATTATTTTTCAATATATCTTATAAGATAACTTTTATTTTCTAGATATCTCATTAAATTATAATATATAGTTAAATCTATTATATTAAATTAATTAAATTTGAATAATTCATTTAATTAGTTATTTAGTAAATAATATTTCAAATAAGAGATTAATTAGAAAAGTTTATCTTTCTATTCTTGTAAATATATTCTTGAGAGAATATCTATATTTTGATTAATTTTTTCAACTTGATAGATAATAATAAATTTATATTCTATTATAATTATTATTTAATAAAAGATTCTAGATTCAAAATTAATTTATTTAATAAAAAGTTATCAAAATATATTATGATTAGTAATAATTTCAAAAAGTGATTCAAAAAAATAATATTAAACCTATTTAATAATTCAGATTATAATTAGAGCTTCTTTTTTAATAATATTATAGTTTTTTTCAGTTAGCTTAAGTAAAATACTTGTATATACTATTATTTATTCTCTTTTTTTATCATTCTTTTAAAATAATACTATATTAAATTTAGAGTAGATATATTAGTATATAAATAGAATTTCTTTGTAAAATTAGAATAAATTAAGATAAATTCTATCTTGAGTAATAATATATTCAAAAAAAGTAAGTTATTTTAAGTAAAGTTATATTTTTCTAAATTAAGTTTTAATTCAGTTTTTCTAATTATTGAAAAATAATTGTAAATAGAATAAATATTCTTTTTAAGAGCTGCTTTACAAGCATCTGGTAATGATCTATCTAGTGATTCATTCATCCAATCTAGTTTCTTATTATTAGTAACTTATGATTATCTAGCTAGAGAAAGAAAATAAGCTAGAGTTATCAAAGAAGAAAAAGAAAGTGAAAAGAAAAATGAAGTTACTCAATCTTTATCTAAAGTACCAGAAGAAGACAAATCCAATTTGAAGAAAAAGAAGTGAAAGAAAGGAAAAGCTCATCTTTCAGTTCTAGCAAAGAAAGCAGAAATCTATGACATACTTGAAGATTTAATATTCCAAAAAGTCAATATTACTATTGCTTAACTTATCAAGATATTATCTGAACAGAGAATTCAAATATTAAAAGAAATGAGAAAGGAATTACAGAAGAAACTCAAATGAAAAATAATGTTTATCCAGAAGATCAAAATAATCTTAATCTGATGTGAAGTCAAAGTTAGAAAGACTTCTATAAACTTGATTGTGAATACTAAAGCATTTGGATATGTTATTAGTTATGAATTTCTCAAATAATTAGGAATGAAGATTTAACAAAAATCTAATATCTTTATATCTAATATTAATGGATATTTAAAATAATTATTAAGAGTAATAAATAACTTCTCTATCATTATTGATGAAATTGTAATTCTAGCAGAAGTAGATGTTACTAAAGCTTGAATTTACAATCTTGTAGTAGGTATAGATTGGCTAAATAAGATCAATACTAAAATTAATCTAAAGAAAAATGTAATAATTTTTGATTAAAATAGAAAAGAAGGAAGAGTATTAATCAAATTCATTCATAAATAATGAAATGCTATATTAGAAGATAGTGAAAATGACTCTGAAATATCCTCTAGTAAAATCTCTGATAATGAATTCAAAATTAAAGATCAAGATCTAGAAGATCATAATTTTCTATGATGAATATCTGATAAATCTTGAATTCAGATTCATAGATAATTTAATAATATAGATTTTGAAAAAGTTTCCTACATGATCATAAACTTGATTTCTAAAGTTAGAAATGTTAAAATCTTTGAAGAAGAAATTCAAGTCAAGAATACTACTCTCATCTGAGAAGAATATTCAAAATTAAAAAAAAGATTCCAACAAACTTACTATCAAAATTCTTAATAGACTTTTGATTGGAAAGATTCTATAGCTAAATATTAATGCTATTATAAATTATCAATATCCAAATATGAATATTCTTAATGCTTTGATGATTTAGTCATCTGAATTAATATTAAAATAAATATCCTAAATAATCTATCAATAATCTTGTCTCAGAATAAAACTAAAGACTGATAGTTAGAAGTAAAACACACCTGAGAATCAGAGAAGATATCAATTACTGAAGAAAGATTTTTTTCAAGAAGTGAAGTTCTATAAAAATTAAAGCTAAAAGAAAGAGTAGTTAAATATTCATATTGTAAATACTTTGTGAATAGTAAAACTATTTCAGAAGCTAGAGATAGAAATAAATCTGAAAAGTAATATTATACTAATTACTTTACTTAATAATAACTTAATTTACCTATTTGTGATTATTATAGACTTTGAAATAAAGCTAGATACTTTCTTGAAGTAATCTAAAGATATAATAAAATAAAATATTTTTGTGACTATACTGAGTAATGTATATATATATTTAATCATGATGATTGGTAAAAAAATAATGGCATTATCAGAAAATTAAGAAGTAATAGTAATCTATTAAATATTTATCAGTAATATAATAAAATTAGAAAAATAATACTCATCTGATATATTACTAAGTATGATGAAAAAAAAAGAAATATAATATATTACTTATAATAGATTTGAAGAAGTATCAGTTCAAGAAATCTTTCTGACTATCTATTAACAACTATTTTCCTCCTAAAGAAAATAACTAGCTCAATTAGAATATATCACAATCTGAACAGGTTGAAGAGTTACTAAAAGAAAAATATCTAGAGTCAGAAAAAGAAGAGAAAGCTATAGATAGTAATTATGATTTAATTGAAGAAATCTTAAATAAATATTATATAGTATTTAGAGAATATAAAGATGAAGTAGGAAAAGAAGAACAACTTGAAAAACAATTAGTAAATTTAATGATCAAAATATATAATAATGAAGATAAAGAAAAAATATCTAAATAAGTCCATAAACATAATGCAGATTTTGATCTCAGATATCCTAGAGAAGAAATAATTCTGGTTCAATCTCATCAAATAATTATAATTGATCTTTATTTGATAATTGAAGTTTCTATAAGAATTGTTTATTAATTAATATCTCAATTATCACTAATCAAGAAAGAAATAAAAGTTAAAATAGAAACCATTAATGCTGAATATACTAGAAATATAGAAGTTCTTTTGTAAAATAATTTTAACAAAATTTATAAAATTTAACCTAATGAATAAATTGTCAAGCAGTCTTTTTACAACTAGTCTTAATTAAAGAAATAATATTTATAGATACTAGGGAAGAATTAAAAGAATCATCTCATGAAACTCAAGAATTTGGATCAACTAAAAAAGATAAAATAGAAGTATACTTCCTAGATAAAAAAGAAATTACAAAAGTAATTAAACAAAAAGAATTAAAACTTGGATAACAAGATGCCTTATATAATCTGTTACAAGTATATAAGAATATTTTTGCATCAGATCTAAATGAACTTGAATAAATTAATATTATTCAATATTCAATTGATACTGAAAATGAAAAGTTTATCTATCAAAAAACTTATAGAGTAACTATATCTGATCAAGAATTTATTTATAATAAAATTCAATAAATGTTAGATACAGATATTATTCAAAAATCCAATGGCCTCTGAATTTTACCTATTATAATAGTAGCAAAGAAAAATAATAAGAAATAATTTTGTATTAATTATAGAAAACTCAATATACTTATTAAGAAAGATATCTATTCTTTATCATGAATTGATAAAATAATGAATAATCTTGAAGATGCAAAATAATTTTCATCTATAGATCTTATATCTGGTTATTGACAGATTGAAATAGAACTATACAGTATTAAAAGATAATATTTATTTTAATAGAAGGATTATATGAATTCAATATCATACTTTTTGGACTTTGTAATATACCAGCAACTTTTCAATAAGCTATAGATAGCATACTTGGAGACTATAATTAGAAATTCATCATGATCTATATTAATAATATAAATATATACTCAAAAACTTAGGAAGAATACTTGAAATATCTATAAAAAGTTTTTTAATAAATTAGAGAAGCTAAATTAAAACTCAACTTAGAAAAATATAATTTTTTACTCAAGATAACTTACTCTTTTTAGAATATATCATAACTCAAGATGGAATTTTACTAGACTTCTTAACTATTTAACAAATTCAAGAGTTTTCTATCCTAATAAATATCAAAAAGCTTAGATTATTCTTAGGACTAGTCAGATATTACAGAAAATTTATTAAAGAATTATCACAGATAGCAGTATTATTATTTAAACTTTTAAAGAATGATATCATTTTCATTTGAACTGTAAATCAAGAAAATGTATTTCAGACTTTGAAAGAAAAACTTATCTCTATTCCAATCTTAATCTATTTTAATTTCACCAAGAAATTCTATCTCTATACTGATATTTCTGATTCTGAACTTGATATAATATTATCACAAAAAGATGATGAAGAAAGAGAATGAGTAGTAGTTTATATAAGTATTTCACTCAAATCAGTAGAAAAGAATTATAGTATTACTGAAAAAGAAGCTCTGGCTATAATCTGGACTATTAGATAATTTTGACATTATCTTCTTGAATCTCTTTTTGAAATTATTACTGATCAAAATGCACTTCATTAGCTATTTATTAAACAAGTTAATCCTGGATCTCAAATCTCAAGATGAATAATAATCATAATGAAATATAACTTTATTGTTATCTATAGAGCTGGAAAGACTAATCAAAATATGAATACATTCTCAAGAATATATTTACAGAGTAAAATATTAAACTCACCTAATTAATTAACTAATTAGAATAATTTTTCTGAATAACTAATTAAAAAACTTACTTAAACCTAATTAATCTAACATAATAGATTTAATAATATATTATAACTTAATGAGATATCTAGAAAATAAAAGTTATCCTATAGAATATATTAAAGAATAATAAAAGAAAATTCATCAGCAATCAAAACACTTTTTAATAATTAATGGAGTACTTTACAAAAAGAATAGAAGAAAAGAACCTACTACATCACTTTAAGTACTGAAAGAAAATGAAATTGAAGTAATAATGATTAATATACATTCAGATTTACTTGCTGAATACTTTGAATTTAATAGAACTTATCAATAAATAGCTATTAGATATTGATAAAATAGAATAGGAACAGATATAAAAAACTTTATTAGATCTTGTGAAACTTGTCAAAGAACTAGTAAATAAATTACAAAATAATCTTTATATTCTATTAAAGTTAGATAATCTTTTGATAGAATTATAATTGATCTTGTTGGCTTTTACAAAGTAACCAAGAAAGAAATTGATATATTGCTATAGTAATAAATTCACTTACTAAATAGCCTGAAACAAAAGTAATTTCAAATAAAGAAGCCAATATAATTGCTAAATTTATTTTTAAAGAAATAATTTATAGATATGAATATCCTAAAGAATTACAGTTTGATCAGAGAACTAAATTCATAACTTAAGTAATTGAAGAATTTATCATTCAATTTGGAATCAAATACAAGTTTTCATTACTATATTATTCACAAACTAATAGAATAGTAGAATGATTTAATAGAACTCTATATAGAATATTTCAAAAGTATTAAATTATATTAGATAAATAATGAGATATGTACATACTATTAGCATTATTTGCATATAAAATACTTCAAAATAATATCATCAAACATGAATCTTTCTTCTTGATCTATAAAAAAGATATCCAATTACCAATTGATTTGAAATATTTATCACCAATAACAGAAAATGAAAATAAAGAAAATAAAATATTTGTAACAATTTTGATTAGATTATCTTCCTTTAGATCTCTTTTAGTTTAGATCTTTATTTTGCACTATCTGTATAACAGATTAGCTTTGTA
>CAJVPS010003411.1:0-10297 GCA_910591765.1 Ambispora leptoticha
CAAAGTTGATTTTTGATTTTTAGATTATAACATTATATTGATTTTTGATTTATTTGATATTATTTTGAAAGTAGAAGATTTCTACTATAAATAAGCTATACTTTTTATTTTATTTCTTTTATTATTTTTGAGAGTAGAAGATCTCTATTATAAATAAGCTATATCTTTTATTTGTTTAGTTATTTAGTTTTTGTATTTTAGTTTATATCTTTACCTTAGTTATAACCTTCTTTAATTAATAGCTTGCTATTTAATTAATTTAAAATCTTGAATTATATTGATTATTAATGGCTTTACTCAGTTAATCTTTATAATTTCTTTGATTTATTTATTCCTTTTTTTATTTTATTACCCTTTTTAAGACAATATCCATAGATATTGGCACAGACCTTAGAAATCTTTGTTATTATTGAAAGCTATAGTCTAATTTTCCTCTTGTTATCTTTAATTATTTCAATCTCTCCCAACCTTATATCATTAAGATGAATTAAAGTGAAATCTACTTATTAATTTGCTGTAATAATATAAATATTTATTTTTATATAATAAATATTAAATTTTCAATTATAAATAAAATTTAAAGTATTATAACTTTTTAAAATTATAATTAATAAAAATTTGCTTTAATAAAATTATAGCTTAGAAAAAAATAATAAATTTATAATAGAAATTTTTATTAAAATTATTTATTTTTAAATTATAATACTTTTTATATTATATATAAATATTAGATATCTTATACTATTTTTACTATAGTAAAAATTAATATATTAGAAAGATTTTCTTACTTTAATAGTATAATAAAAATTTTTTATTTTTTTTATATTATCATTTCTTTAACTCTTTTCTTAATATTATATTTAAAATATTTTTGATTGAATTAAGATCAAAACTATAGATAGTTATTATAAAATATGATCCTAAAGCTTTATTTCAAGATTATTACAAATATCTCTTAAGATATATTTAGAATTATTATTATGCTAAAAGATCTAGTACTAATATTTATATATATTATTTAAATTAAAATATAAATAATTATTAAGAATTCAATTTTTTTACAAATAGAAATTATACTCTATATTTAAAGCTTAAATGGATATTTAATTATTAATACTACAGATTTGCTAATATATAACTATGCCAAGCAGATATTTTGAAATAATTATAGCATTGTTTTATCAAAAAATACAAGTTGTAATAGCAATGATCATGTGTTCATTAAAATCAAATCTTCTTAGCATTTTGAGTGAGAAGAGGGACACATCTAGACAGGTTAGCAATATAACCAAGCCTAGAAAGCTCATATTGAATAGTTCTTCATTAATCTTTAGGTTTGGATTAGTTTTCTTAGCTATACCTCTATTTTACTTGCTGTAAAAATGATTTCTGTTTACTATTTTGCCAATTTGGCATTGCTGGGAAGGAAGAAATTATGCAGATGGCCAGAATGATAAATCTCTGAAATTTGACCATCCTTTTGAAGTTGAGCAACATAATGCTCAAAAGAGCGAAGAGGAACACCAGTTTTTTGAGAGATTTCTTTGACACTTCGATAACCATTTTGCTAAAAGTTCTTCACAAGTTCACAGTTAGTTTTTATAGAGTTATGATCCATTTTAAAGTTTGTTTACAAAAGACAGAGTCATGTTTTCATGACGAAATAAATATTAGTGATTATGTTACTCATAATTTACATTATAAACAAAAATATAGAACCAGAAAAGGCTGTGCAGAACAAAATTTAGAAAATGTCACCGTTATTACTTTTGACGGGGACTGTAATTCAATTAAACTTGATAATTTTAGATTACTTGAAATCAGGAACCCGTGGGTCAGTTCGAATGGAAAGGTAAATAATTTAGAAAATCAAGCTTTTGTTTATTGTTAGTTTTATTAGAAAATCACTTATAGACATTTAATAGGTAGTTGGAAAGATCATGGCACAGAGTGGAAACCCGAATAACTCAAAATTTTAAAGATGACGGTTCGTTCTTTATGGAGTATGATGATTTCCTCAAGCACTTTCAAGCAGTCGATGAATGCGAATTCTATCGTGATCAGTAACGCGTCTATTCTCACTGGATAAAATGGACGGATTAATTAGAAATAATCCAAAGTTCACTGTTGAACTTAAAGATCCCGAGTATGGATGGAAGATTATGCTTCAACAGCCAGGCCTGCGTTATTCTGGAAAAAACTACAATAAAACTGGGCAACAAATGGCTGGCATGTTTTATTTCATCATGTTCTATTGCTGTTAATAATTTGATACTATAACCAGTTTTAATCTGAAGTCAATTTAATCGACACCAAAACCAAAATGGCCATCTCCGGAAAATTGCGATCAATCTCAGCATTCGCTTCCTGCAGGTATTTATCAAATTATCCCTGATCCACAAAAGTTCGAAATATGGAATGGAATAAAGAACTGACCAAAGATGATTGCTTGGTTAAGAATTTTATATGGGAATTAATATTAACTTAGGAGTAAACTAGCGTGTTGAATCTATATTTCATTTCTTCTAACATTTTATGCAGGCAGTAAAGTTACTTGACATGCTTTATCGTTATACGTGAACAACTCAACTTAGATGTTAAAAATTTCCTTATAGAGTAACAATATAACTTTTAAATCTTATGTAATCATATGCTTTATATCAATATAAGATACATTATATGTATTCACATCTTTACATTGTCTAACCGCTTTCAATCTTAGCTTTTAGTTTCTCTAATGCAGATTCTGCATCTGGTCTGTTAGTCTCTCTAAAATATCTCTCGGCATCCTTAATATCGATTGGTACATCATGTTCGCCATTTAGTAAAATATCAGCATACCAAAACAATGCATTCTTATCACGTGCTTTTACGGCCTTTTCTAAGTATTCAAGTCCATTCAAACACGTCCGCGCGTACAAATATTGCGCTGCGGCAGTATAAGTACCAACTGGCAGATCATCAGAAACCTGCCGTAAATATTTTATAGCATCAAGTTCATCTTGAAGCACACCCTCTTGTCCATCAAGAAGGTACCAACCAAGTAGATATCTTGCTTGATTTGCTTCGGCCCTTCTTTTCTTACGTATTATTCGAAAGCTTCCGCGTATAGATTCGTACTATGATGTTGCATTACTTCTCTCCAACTCGGTAATTCATTGTTCTCAGTACTAAAATTATGCCTATTGTCAAACTGAAGCTAAGCATTAGGAAAGGTTTTTTCATCTTCGTCGTCAAGTGGACCTATTACTGATAATAAAGGTGATGGTACAGTAGATATAATAACACGAAAAGCTTCGTCATGCGGTTTGTGCGCTCCGGATATTTTAAGTTGCCTTGCGCATATTGCGCACTTGTATATCCAATAGAATTTCAAGTTCATCACGAACTATATCTATGGTTAGTCGAAGACGAGGGTTTTTATAACAAGAAGAATCCATTAAATGTTTATATTCTGAATCCAAGTCGGCTGGAACCGTAAGGCGTTTTTCAGGAGAAATTTTTACCTTATCTTCAGAGTTATCAGCAAAAAATGGTGTTTGAGGTGAAGCGATTCCGCCATTAAAATACCAAAGCTATAAATTAATACTACATCAATATGTTGACTACTATTTTAACAGTTTATAATTCTATCTTCACCTATACACTTTCATCGCTTTTGAATATGGGAATATTATAAGTTCCGGCTATGATTCATTATCATAAAATTTTGATTACATGACGGTTTCTATTTTAAAAAAATCAATATATTAATACACAATAATCCAAAAACAGTGAGTTTCGGGTTTAATTTTCGTCTAATAATATGTGTTCGCTATACATATATAAAAATAAAAATGATATTTACGCATTTAACTTTCTGGTATGGAACAAAACATTAAACATAAGTTACCTCGATAAATCATTGTATAAAATTTCTGCATTGTGGGAAAAATATTAGACCAGATGCAATTCCTTCGGCTAATTTGAGCTTTATAGTCCATGAAATATTTTTAAATACTTTTGAAGATTATTTTTGATCCATTCATTGATTACATATAATTCATTATGGATTTCAAGTGTATTGTAATTATTTTATTAATGGTTCTAAAGGCCAATAGCTTCAACTTACTATTTTTCAATATGATCATTCCTTAATAACAATTTGATAATATCCAAATATTTTTGAACGTTATCCAAATTGGTAGCAATTTTTCCTAAAAACAATTAGTTTTCTATCATAAGTTCCATTTTTAATCTTCTAGTTATATCAACACGATATTATTTTTTAAAAAGACCTAATGATATAGTAACAGTGGTGTTGTTGTCTTTCGTATTCAAAGGGTTTTTTATAAATAGCGTTCTTTTACCGTCAAAACTATATTTTGAGATGCTGTCAAACAATTCTTTTTTTTTTCTTTATTAACTCATCAAAAACCTTCCGCTTTGTATCCGCCAATACGTTATCGTTACCCTTTGATATTTCTATTACACATTTGAACCAGTTAAGTTTTTCAGTATTCAAATCCTTAAGCTTTATAGCGGTCGTCTTGACCAACATCTTCAATTTTAACGCCCTTTGAAAGTAACATTATTGAAATTAAGGTATCAATGTCGTCCTGACGCGAATTGGCAATGCTATTATTTTCTTACTTCACTTCATCTGAATAAATTGCCATTTTTATTTTCTTGCCTAAATCTTTGTGGGTATTGCAAGAGCTAGTAAAAAATGGTTAGTTTTCGATTATCCAATCCTTTTGATAAAAATACATGCATTATTAGGTTTAGCTGCATTAATCAAACGACCGAGAGCTGTTTGACTGAAACTTGCAAGTTTTCTAACTTCCTTTACATATTCAGAAACTTCTCGTAATAGTTTTATGTAATTCTCTATCGCTTCGTCTTTTTCCTCATTTGAAACACTCGAATATAATCCATGCCAGAATTTAATTATGTCAGTTAAGTTCTGGCACACTTCTTAATAATAGTCAGCTATGTCACCTAACAAGACTAGAGCTCTGCTAAACTCTTGTGCATATTGTAAAAGACCCGTTGAAAGTTTGCTGTTACAACTGACGGGAAGGAAAAAATTTAGAAACTATTGTCGTTTTTCTAAAACTAAAGGTTAACACCATACAGCAATGACACGTTACTTCAGATTAAACAGAACAAAAAGAGATGCATAATTAATTGTCACACTGTTACACTGTCAATGTAACAATGTGCTATACATGTATTATGGTTGGTTTAACGATAACCCTTCTTATCGTTATTATTGTCTTTTATTCTGTGTCAAGTACATGTACATGTACTGTACATGGGAGTGTAACACTCTCATTTACAAAGAGGAAAAAAAGAGTTTGGTATTATGTACAACATTCATTCCAATATTGTAAAGATTTAATAGATTTAATACTGTTAGTGAAAGAAAAAACTTGTATAAATATAATTAATGGGTGGATAAAGTTCGCTATAGAAAAAATTCATATATTTTCATATGGCTGGTGGAATGCTACCGTTTGCAGCAACCGCTTGCGCAGTGGCAAGTGAAATTATAGAAATGATAGAGAATGCTCAACGTCACAAAAAACTATGTCAACAAATATCGTACAGACTTGAAAGAACAACGGCAAGAATACAAGAAATTCCACCATCAACTGATGTGGGTATTAAGCTCCAGCTTTCATATCAAAATTACAAAATTATTGTAGATGAAGTTGCTCAATATGTTAGAGAATTAGTTAAACCAGGAACTTTTAGTGAAAAATTTAAAAGAAAAATCGAACACATGTTAAAGTCGAAAGATGTAAGTTTAATAGCATATATACAATATAAGTATATACTTGAACTTCGCGAGAATAAATGCTAATCAATTCACAGTCGTTAGAATATCATGCTGATTTGCTTGCGCGATTAGATGCAGCAATTCAGGATCTGGAGTTAGATTACATTCAAGTGGTGCATAAAAAAGAAATCGAATTAGACCTTCTCCTCAAAAAAGGTGAGGATGATGCTAAATTAGCATTGTTAACAAAAGGCGATGATTTCCAAGACCTTCTCATCAAAAAAAGTGAGGATGATGCTAAATTAGTTCTCCTCCTCAAAAAAAGTGAGGATGATGCTAAATTAGCATGGTTAACAAAAGACATAGACAAATTCGTGGACATAGACAAATTCGTGGACAAAATAGACCTTCTCATCAAAAAAAGTAATGATGATGCTAAATTAGCATTGTTATCAAAAAGCGGTGATTTTCAAGAAGAACAAACCTACCTCGATCCGACAGAAATTGAAGATGATGATGAACCTATCATCAGAGGGACAAGTAAAAAAATTGAAAAAAAATTGTTCAATGGGGACACTGAGGTAGCTGTAATTAAAGTGCAGGTTAAAAATGATCAAGAGAACCGAGCTGTGCGACAAGCAATGATACTTAAATTATTGGGAAAATGTAAAAACATAGAACGCTTTTAAGTAAATAAGCATACATGTGCTATAATATTTAAATATGTAAAAAATTTTAATTAAAGTTGAATATCTATTAGTCATGGTCTGATGAAAAAAGATGGAGAATTATATATTGTGACTGAATGGGCTTTGAACTATGATCTCGAGCAGTATCTTCGTTCAGACGCAGAAATTACATGGCGACAAAAACTAAAGTTTGCAGAAGGCATCGCAGCTGCTCTCAGATATTGCCATGAAGCTGATATTTTTCATCACAATGTTAAAAGGTAATTTAAAAGATTATTAGACATATATCAAATAAACAAGATTAATGAAATAATCATTTTGACATTATTGATATTTATATTATCAAATATAGTAAGAATGTATTATTAGACGAATACTTTAATGTGAAGCTTAGCAATTTTGATATGGCACGCTTCGCTAGCGACTCAACGACATCATTAACGGGTCAAATGAAGAGTATTAGGTAAAGCAATATATTTATTTTAAAACAGCAAAATTGATCCTTAATTATTTCAAAAATCAAAATAGATGGACTGCGCCCGAAAAATTAAGTGAAACTTATGTTCCCTACACTAAAGAAATGGATATATATAGGTAAGAATAATACTGGTTTAATTTTATGATATTTTTATCATCATTATTGCTTAACAATTTTTCTACCTAAAGTTTTGGAATAGTAATGTGGGAAATTGTAGTAAGAAAAGAGCCATTTTACCAATACACAAACAATATTGAAGTTTCCGAGAGGATCAAAAACGGCGAACGTCCATCACCAATCCCGAACGATATTTTGCCAGAATACAAAAGAGTAATGGAAGGGTGTTGGACTCAATCTTTCCGTCGTCGTCCTCCTATACATGCTACATCTCATGAATTGCACAATCTTTCGAAGAAATTTAAAAATATTTTTTACAGCGATACCGGCTCAATCACACGTGAAATACTTCCAGCAAATGGTATGTCACTTTTGTATTTATGCATTTGACTTTGACTCGAATATTAGATTGTTATTTATACCGATAATTATTATTCTTTAATAGAAAAATTCGACTTTAATGCTCCCATCACTGAAGAGAAGGAGGATAAATCACATACTCTGCCACCATGGAAAGATGTCACTGCGGCTCTTAATAAAAGAAACTACAAAGAGGCAATAGAAGGATTGGAACTATATGCTAAAAGTAACGCGCCTGAGGCATATTTGGCCAGATATTATGCTGGCAAACTACTATACGAAGGACATGATGGTGTGGCCAAAGATGAATTTCAGGCTTGTGTTTACTTACGTGAAGCCGCAGATCATTCACCACCTAGTAACGTCACTCCCTTGGCTCAATATTTATATGCGGATTTGTGTCTAAGGGGTGCTCTATATGATCAACAAAATGGTATGAGGTATTTGAAGATGGCCGTACGAGCAAACGAGAAGAATGCTCTATTTTTATATGGTACTATTTTGTTGAACGGTGAACATGGAGAGCAGATCCATATTGGTAAAGCGGAAGAAGTGTTTAAATTAGCAAGGAGTCGTGGCAATGAAAAAGCGGGTGAGATATTAAAAAAATTGGAGGAGGCGAAAGCTCAAGCGAAAAAAGCACAGGGATAAATGAATTGTAACTTTCAGAAGTACTATTTATATTTATTTATTTATTTGATTGTTGATTATATGTTTTGTGGTGCAGTTATATAATCACAGGTTGTATAAATAGGACAATGAGTATTAACGCTATCTTATAAAACTACATTATAACGAGTGAATATCAACTATCTAAATTAAAGTTAGCTAAGAGTTTATTTAGCGCATGTAAATAATATTTTATATCAAGTGATATGACTATATAAATGTATTTTAATTTATATATTACGTCTCGTAAATCGCGATCTATAGATCTATTTTTTTTACAAATACAATAAATAGATTTAAATTAAGTATAATTTCATAAAAACTTTAGTTACTAAATTATTAGACTTGAGTTTCTTTTTTTTTAACATTAGCAATAAGATTCATTTTTTGAAATAATTTTTAGATATTATAATCTAATAAGATATTTAAAAAATAAAAGTTATCCTATAGAATATATTAAAGAATAATAAAACAATAATAATTAAATATTTTTAATAATTAATAGCTTATTATATAAAAATAATTAATAAAAAAAACTTATAAATTCACTTTGAGATTAAAAGAAAATAAAATAAAAGTAATAATAATTAGCTTATACTTAGATTTACTATTATAAGCTATTTAAGAAGATAAATTTTATTTAAATTATAGCTTATAATAATGAGTTGAAATATATACTGAATTATTTATAATATTAAGTAAGATTAAAGTTATTCTATCAATATTTATAAGTATTATTTTGAATAAAAAAAGATGTGATCATGAAATATAAAAAGATATCAAAATTAAATTACAAATTAAATACTAAATTTATAAACCTAAAAATTAAGTATACTAACTTAACTCTCTTTTAATATCTTTTTAATTTGAAATGTAAAAACTAAACAAGAGAAGTATATATCAAAAAACTTTTTATCACTTAGATAAAACTTGTAAATCTTTTAATTAAATGAAATAAAAGGATATGATTTATTTAAAGTTGAGATCTTTAACTATTAATATTTTTAAACGACAAGAAAAGTAAGTATTAATCAGATATAATCTATTATAATTAAAAAAATAAATAAAAGTAATAATTAAATTAGAACTTTTAAATATATTTATTTTAAGTTTTTAAGCTAAAATATTTTTATATAATTGAGATTATATAGAATTTTAGATATTAAGCTAGTTATTCTAGTATATAGTATATAGTATATTAGTATCTAATAATCTTTTATAAGTAATTAAGCTAGAATTTTATAATTATTAAATATTTTATAAAAAATTAATGAATTACTAATAAGTTACTTTTTATTTTAATTAAGTAAAGTAAATATTATAATTTAAAATATAATATAAATAAAAAATAAATTAAAAATAAATTAATTAATAATAAAATAAATGAAGTTTATAATATCAAAATTAAAAGTTAAGAAATTAATTTATAATTTAAAATAATTTAAAAAATTAAAAGATTAAAAAAATAAGAAATTAAAGAGTTTTATATTAATATAATAATATTATTTACTAAATATTTTGAATTTAATAAAATATATTAAATAAATAATTATAAAATATTAATAAATAAAATAAAAATTAATTTTATTAAATCTTATAAAATTTATTAAAAATAAATAAATAAATTATAAATAACTTTTATATTTTATTAAAATTAAATAGTTTTTATAATAAAATTATAATTAATTTTATTAAATCTTGCAAAATAATAAGAAAATAAAATTAATATATTAATATAATAATTAATTTATTAATTAAATAATCTAAATTAAAAGTAATTTTAAAAAAAAGCTAGTATAATTAATAAATTTATTTTTAAAAAAATAATTTATTAATATATAATAATAATATAATATAAAATTAAAAATTGTTAAATTATGATATCTTTGTATAAACTTAAAAATATCAAATTATAGTTAATAAATATATACAAATAACTTAAATATAATAAATTCTATATAGATTATTAAACTAATTATATCACAATTATAATATTTATTTAATTTTTAGTATTATATTATATTTACTTGTTTTTAATATAAATTTATATAATGCTTAATATAAAATAAAAATATTATATTTTTTATTTTTTAACTATATTTAATATATTGTTATGGCGAATCAGTAAGTGGGTTTTCACTTTGATTCACCCTAACAATATAGGGTTGGGAGAGACTGAAATAATAAAAGATAAAGAGAGGGGAATTAGACTATAACTTT
>CAJVPS010003412.1:0-10296 GCA_910591765.1 Ambispora leptoticha
AATTTCATAATTTTTTGAACTTGAAATTTTTAATTAATTAATTAATCTTTAGAAGATATATAATTTTGAATAATATAATTAGTATATTAGTTATGAATTCAATTATAATTTAACAAAGTTCTTATAATATTTCTGCAATATTTTAGTAATAATTCAAGATTATGAATAAATAATTAATTTTGAAGTTAATAATAGCTTACAAATAGTTTAATAATAATTTAGAAACTTTAAAAATAGTTTAGCAACAAATTTAATTTATTTTTATCATTTATCTTTTTTTTTAGAATATTTATCTTATCTTTTCATTTTATTTTGTCATTTGTATTATTTTATAACTTATCATATATATCTTATCTCTCTATTTTACTTGTTTTTTTATTAATCTTTTGTCCTAAAGTTTGTAATTGTAATCTAGAGTAGTAAACAAGTTTAAATAGAAATTTATAAAATCTTAGAGATATATAAATATCTCTATTTTGAGACATGAAATAAATATATTTGAATAACAATAATTTAATTATCTTTTAAAAATACTTGAGTTATACTTATCTTATAATTTTTCTTTAATTTTTATCTTGATATCTTACTTTTATTTATTTCTTCTATCATAATAGATTATATTTTGATTATTTATAAGTTTTTCTTATCTAAAAAACTTAGGTAATGGATACTTTTCACTTAAAATAAATCAAGTATATTTATTTGATTTAGGAAGTTCTTGTAAGTTTTCTTATATATAAAAGCTTAGTTTAGTATTTATTGTTCTAGTTTAATATTTATTATCTTTGTATTAGCATTTGTTATTTTTACTTTTATATTTATTATAATTAGTATTTGTTATCTTGATTTTAATATTTGTTGCTTGATTTTTAATATCACCTCTTAGTTTAGTATTTGTAATCGCAACTTCATTTTTATATTTTTATTTTATTTTGTTTTTGTCTTGTATTAATACAATACTTATAAATATTGGTACTAGAAAATCTTTAAAATAATTATTATCCCCTTAATCTTTATAAATAATTCAGTTTTCACTCTCAAAACTTATTATAAACTATATTCATGATAAAATTTACCTTCCTCTGTGGATCTCATCTGTTCAGAGATCTCATTCAACTCATTTATATTATTTTTATTTTTATTTATTTTATTATTTTAAGAATTAGCTATCCTTAAGATATCTTATTACCTAAATAATTTATCAGTTTATGAATACATATTACTCTTTTATTGGACTTCCAATTGATTTATATCTTAGTGAATATGACAGAAAAGACTCTTGAAAATTCTTACTTCATATTGAACTATACAACTATTACTCTTATTATTTTCTTGCAAACAAAAATTCAGATAGAAGATTTATAAATTTTCTTATCTGGATTCAAGACTATTATATGGTCTCATATAATAGACTCTCACAGAAACTTTTTGATAATATAGTACAGCAAAATCTTATATCTAATTAACTTCAAAGAGAAATTATCAAGTTATTCAACATCTTTATATTTGGAAGTAAAATTATAGTTGAATAACAGACCTACCTAGTTAATAATATTTTTTTTATTCTTGAAAAAACAGATAATTTTGAAACTTCCTCAACCAATCAGCTAACAAAATCAGAATATGAAAGTAGTAGTTCAGAAAATTCTGAAGAATTAATAGTTATAATTAAACAAATTCAATCTCAAAAATCTTAACCAAAGAAAGAAATTATTATGTTAGTCAGAATGAATAATCTCATTTAAGCTCTTGGAAAATTAATTTAATTTATGAAGATTTAGAGAATAGAAAAGATTCTTATCCTAATTCATAAATTTAAGGATAATGATCAGGATCTAATTGAATAATTACATGACTTTGAAGTAATTATCAAAGCTAATGGAATTACCAATGACAGAAAAATTAAGATAGTAAGAGAATACCTAAAGAGATCAGCTGCTATCTGATTTGATTAATGATCTATAAGTAATACCCTCAGATTAAGTGAATAGATAAATGAGAATTATGATAAATATGATTTCTCTTACTAATTTATTCTTAAATTCTATTTATCTCATAAGATGTAATAGTAATAAGATAAATTGAAATTCTTGAAATAAACTGGAATAGTAGAAGAATATATAAATTGATTTATAGAATTAGAAAGTAAAGTAGATTCAGAATGAGCTTATTCAAAAAAATATAAAATTTGAATTTTCAAGTAAGATTTCAAATCTGAAATTTGAAAATAGGTTAATTTAAATGCTAAAGATACCATGGAAAGCATTATTGAAACTGCTAAAAATATGAAGAAAGCTGATTCAGACCCACTTGAACAGATCTATCACCAAACTCAAGCCCAATCAACTGATAAATAAAATATTCTAGCTAAGATCTTGCAAGATCTAACTAGTAGGTTAGACTGTGTAGAATCTGGCAGAAGATATAATAATAATAATAATAATCAGCAATGAAATCAGTTAAATAACAAATCTTTCATTATCTATTATAGTTGTGAAAGAAAAGGTTATGTTAATAGAGTTTATTCAAATAACTTTCAATTAGTAAATCAGCCATTCAATAATTAAAATATCACTCAAAATTAGAATAACAATAGTAATAACAATAATTAGTAGAATCAGAATTCCTAAAATAATAATCAGCAATCCAATAATTCACAAAACTTGGATACTATTTCTCTTCTCATACAAATTCAGAATTTAATAGCTACTTTGCAAGCATCTGATAATAATTTATCTAGTGATTCATTCACCCAATCTAGTTCCTTATTACTAGTAACATATGATTATTTAACTGAAGAAAGAAAATAAGCTAGAGTTATCAAAGAAGAAGAAGAAAGTGAAAAAGAAAATAAAGTTACTTAATCTTTATTTGAAGTATCAGAAGAAGACAAGATCAATTTAAAAAAGAAGAAATGAAAGAAAGAAAGAGCTCATCTTCCAATTCTAGTTAAGAAAATAGAAATCTATGATATACTTAAAGATTTGATATTCCAGAAAGCCAACATTACCATTGTCCAGCTTATCAAGATATTACCTGAACAGAGAATTCAAATATCAAAAGGAATGAGAAAGAAATTACAGAAGAAACTCAAACAAAAAATAATATTTATTCAGAAGATTAAAATAATCTCAGCCTAATATAAAGTCAAAGTTGGAAAGACTCCTATAGACTTGATTATAGATACTGAAGCATTTGAATGTATCATCAGTCATAAATTCTTCAAATAATTAGAAATAAAAATTCAATAAAAATCTAATATCTTTTATGTCTGATATTAATAAATATTCAAAATAACTATTAAAAGCTATTGATAACTTTTCTATTATTATTGATAGAATTATAATTCCAGTAGAAGTAGATATTACTGAAGCTCAAATCTACAGTCTTGTAGTAAGTATAAATTGACTAAATAAAATTAATGCTAAAATTGATCTGAAGAAAAATATTATGATCTTTAACTAGAATGGAGAAGAAGAAAGAGTGTCAATCAAATTTATTTATGGATAACAAAATACTATATTAGAAGATAGTAATGATAATTCTAAAATATTCTCTAGTAAAATTTCTGATAATGAGTTTGAAATTAAAAATCAAGATCTAGAAGATCATAATTTTCTATGATGAATATCTGATAAATCTTGGACTCAGATTCACACTTTATCTAGATAATTCAATAATGTAAACTTTGAAAAAGTTTTCTACATAATCATAAATTCAATTTTTAAAGTTAAAAATATTAAAATCTTTGAAAAAGAAGTTTAAGTCAAGGATACTACTCTTATCTGAAAAGAATATTCAAAATTAGAAAGAAAATTCTAACAGACTCACTATCAAAATTCTTAATAAATTTTTGACTGAAGAGATTCTGCAGCTGAATGTTGGTGTCATCATAAATTACCAATATTCAAATATGAATATCCTCAATACTTTGATGATTTAGTTATCTACATCAATATCAAGATGAATATTTCAAATAATCTTTTAATAATTTTATCTCAGAATAAAATTAAAGACTGGTGATTAGAAATAGAACATACTTAAGAATTAAAAAAAATATTAATTACTAAAGAAAGATTCTTTTCAAAAAGTGAAGCTCTATGAAAATTAAAGTTAGAAGAAAAAGTAGTTAAATATTTATATTATAAATACTTTGTGGATAGTAAATCTATTTTAAAAGCTAGAGATGAAAATAAATCTGAAAAGCAATACTATTCTGATTGCTTTACTCAATAATGACTTAATTTATCTGTCTGTAATTACTGTGAACTTTGAAATAAAGCTAGACACTTTCTTGAAGTAATCTGGGGATATAATAAAGTTAAATATTTTTGTGACTATACTGAGCAATATGTATATATATTTAATTATAATGATTGACAAAAAAATAATAGTACTATCAGAAAATTAAGAAGTGATGGTAATTTATTGAATATCTACTAGTAATGTAATAAAATTAGAAAAGTAATACTCATCTAATATATTACTGAATATGATGAAGAAGAAGAGATACAATATATTTCTTATAATAGATCTGAAGAAGTATCAGCTCAAAAAATCTTTCTAGCTATCTATTAATAATTATCTCTCTCCCAAAAAAAATAACTAGCCTAATTGAAATATATCAATATGAAGCTCTGTAATAAATATTTGATTTCTTATGATTTAGATACTTATAATAATTATATATTATCAGAATAGGTTGAAGAATCACTAGAAGAAAAATATCCAGAATCAGAAAAGAAAGAGAAAGCTAAAGATAGTGACTATGATTCAATTGAAGAAATCCTAAATAAATATTATATAGCATTTAAAGACTATAAAGATGAAGTAGAAGAAGAAGAAAAACTTGAAGAATAATTGACAAATTCAATGATCAAAATATATAATGATGAAGATAAAGGAAAAATATCTAAATAAGCTTATGAACATAATGCAGACTTTAATCTCAGATATTCTGGAGAAGAAGTAATCCTAGTTCAATCTTACCAAATAATTATGATTGATTTTTATTTGATAATTAAAGTTCCTATAAGAACTGTTTATCAATTAATATCTTAATCATTACTAGTCAAGAAAGAAATAAAAGTTAAAGAAGAAACTATTGATATTGGATATCTATTTTGATTTTACAAAGAAATTCTATCTTTATATTGACATCTCTAACTTTGAACTTGATACAGTATTATCTTAAAAAAATGATGAAGAAAGAGAATGAGTAGTAATTTATATAAGTATTTCACTTAAATCAGTAGAAAAGAATTATAGTATTACTGAAAAAGAAATTCTGACTATAGTCTGGACTGTTAGATAATTTTGACATTATCTTCTTGAACCTCTTTTTGAAATCATTACTGATCATAATATACTTCATTGGCTATTTATTAAACAAGTTAATTCTGAATCTCAAATCTTAAGATGGATAATAACTATAATAAAATATAACTTTATTATCACCTATAGAGTAATCAAAATATAGATATACTTTCAAGAATATATTCAAAGGAGTAAAATACCAAACTTATTTAATTAATTAACTAATTAGAATAATTTTTACTTGATAACTAATTAAATAACTTATTCAAATCTGATTAACCCAATATAATGGATTTAATAATATATTATAACTTAATGAGATATCTAGAAAATGAAAGTTATCCTGTAAAATATACTGAAGAATAGTAAAAGAAAATTTGTCAGCAATCAAAATACTTTTTAATAATTAATGAAGTACTTTATAAAAAAAATAAAAGAAAAGAATCTACCATATTACTTTGAGTACTAAAAGAAAATAAAATTAAAACAATAATAACTAGTATATATTTAGATTTACTTGCTAGATACTTTAGATTTAATGAAACTTATTAATAAATAACTATTAGATATTGATAGAATAAAATGGAAACAGATATAAAAAACTTTGTTAGATCTTGTAAAACTTGCTAAAGAACTGGTGAATGAACTACAAAATAATCTTTACATTCTATTAAAGTTGAACAATCTTTTGATAGAATTGTAATCAATCTTGTTGGCTCTTGTAAAGTAATCAAGAAAAGAAATTAATATATTGCTATAGTAATAGATCCACTTACTAAATAATTTGAAGCAAAAGCAATTCCAAATAAAAAAGTTAGTATAATTATCAAATTTATTTTTAAAGAAATAATTTATAGATATAGATGTCCTAAAAAATTACAATCTGATCAAGGAACTGAATTCATAGCTCAAGTAATTAAAAAACTTATCACTCAATTTGAAATTAAATACAAGTTTTCATTATCATATCATTCACAGACCAATAGAATAGTAGAATGATTTAACAGAACTTTATGTGAAATACTTCAAAAATATTGTATTATGTTAGATAAATAATAGAATATATACATATCATCAGTATTATTTGCATATAGAATACTTTGAAATAACATCACCAAATATGAATCTTTCTTTCTGATCTATGAAAAAAATATCTAATTATTAATTAATTTAAAATATTCATTACCAATAGCAGAAAATAAAAATAAAAAAGATAAAATATTAGATCAAATATTTTCATTAATTCATCACCTATCAAATGATATTAATACAATATAAAATCAAATTAAAAGATAGCAATAACAAATAAAAGAAAGATATGACTTAAAATTACAAAGAATTATATAATTTAAAATTAATAATAAAGTTCTAGTATACAATATGAAATAACATGTTATTCATAAAAATAAATTTTAGTTATAATAAAGTATATTTATGAAACTCTTGGTAATAAAGTTTACAAATTATGAAATTAACATGATCAGTTATTATACAAAACTTTTAATAGTACTTAACTGAAGTCTTATCATAGTAAAAATGAATACTTTGAGTCAAGAATAATTATTAAATACATGAAAATACTAATAACAGAAAAAAAATGAAGAATAGATTTTTAATCTTATGATATTTATTTATTTATCTCTTAATTTACACAAATCTTATTTAGTAATATATATATGTATATATACTAATTACTTATTAAAAATTTTATTTTATAAATATAAGACTTTTACTTTGATATTCTCTTTAAATTTTTATCACTTTTAATTATTTTAATACCTTTATTAAATAACTTAATTTCTTGTTAGTATTTAACTCTTTAAAGATGAATATTCTTTTTAATAATTTCAATTTTATTCAAAATATTTTGATCCTTCATCAATAATTGAAAGACAACAAATTTAATAGAACTTTACAAATTTGAGAAAATCAGTTAATACTTGATAATAGTAATCAGAAAGTAGTATATAATCTTATTACTGGAAGATAATTCAATATCAGTATAATTTTGGAAATATCTCAGAAACCAGAATCAATAATAGAAGAAGCTTTAACTTTAACAAGTAATTTATAGAGTAGTTCTAAAGTAGAATAATTTGTGGATATAATCAATACTAAAATTTTGAGAATAACTATTACAATAAATATTACTTATCAATTTTGATCTGAGTAAAGCTGGAAGACAAGAATTCAGACTATATTTAATAATCTATTTGAAATCATGATAATTAATCTGATGAATCACAATTTATTAGATATTATTACTTTAGATAATTGTTAAAAGAAATATCTAGATAATACTCTCAAAAAGTAATGAAACTATAAAGAGAAATGGCATAATCAAAAGAAGTTACTTTAATCAGAAGATACTTTCTTCTTGAAAAACAAATTCACTAACTATTAAAAAAATATGAACTTGAAAAAGTATACAATTTTTAACAAATTACTTATAATGATCTTGTACATATTAGAAATGAAGAAATTAAAGAAATTTTGAAAAGAATTTAATAATCTCACTGAAGCTTAATCTTACTTAGAGAGATTAAATATTATCATAATAACATAAATTTTTTAATTTCATAATTTTTTGAACTTGGAAGATTTAACCAATCAAATGATCTTTAAAAGATATGTGATCTTAAATAATATAATTAGTATATTAGTTATAGATTTAATCATAGTTCAATAATATTTTTGCAATATTCTAAGATTATTAATAAATAATTAGTTCTGAAATTAACAACAGTTCACAAATAGTTTAATAATAGTTCAGAAATGGTTTAGAAATAGTTTAGCAATGAATTTCATTTACTTTTATCATTTATCTTTTCTTTTTAAAATATCTATCTTATCTTTTCATTTTATTTCATCATTTGTATTATTATTTAACTTACCATATATATCTTATTTCTTATTTTTATTTGTTTGTTTATTGATCCTTTGCTCCAAAGATTGTAATTGTAATCTAGAGTAGCAAATGAGTTTAGATAGAAACTTGTAAAATCTCAAAGATATATAAATATCTCTGCTCTGTGATCTGAAATAAACATACTTGAATAGTAATAATTCAATTATCTTTTAAAAACACTTGAGTTATACTTATCTTGTAATTTTCTCTGTGAACTTATCTTAATATTTTGCTTTCAATTACCTCTTCTATCATAATAGATTATATTTTGATTGAAAAGGTTCTTGATAGCTTTTCTATATGCAAAAGCTTGGATTTGGTATTTGTTGCCTCTCTTTGGAAAAGATTTGGTAAGCTTCCCTACATACAAAAGCTTTATTTAATATTTATTATCTTTATTTTGTTTGGTATTAGTTGCCTTAGTTTTATTTGTATTTGTTGCAATTATTTAAGCATTTGTTGCTTAGTTTTTGATATCACCTCTTAGTTTAGCATTTGTGATCACAACTTTATTTTATTATTTTCATTTTATTTCATCTTCACCTTGTTGATATAATATTTATAAGTATTGGCACTAGAAAACCTTTAGAATAATTATAATCCTCTTTATCTTTATAAATAATTCAGTTTTTACTCTCAAAACTTATTATAAACTATATTCATGATAAAACTTATCTTTCAGAGTATAGTTTATAATATTTTATGTCTTCTCTATAAACCTCATCCATCCAGAGGTCCTAGTTAACTTATTTTTATTATTTTTGTTTATTATTTATTTTTATTATTTTAAGGATTAGCTACCCTTGAGATATTGATTATCTAATTAACTAAATAGTTTATGAGTACATATTACTCTTTTATTAGACTTTTAATTGATCTACATCTCAGTAAACATAACAGAGAAGACTCTTGGAAATTCTCATCTCATATTAAACCATACATTACTATCCTTATTGTTTTCCTGTCAACAAAAATTCAGATAGAAGATTTGTAAATTTTCTTATCTGAACTCAGGATTATCATGTGATCTCACACAATAGACTCTCACAAAAACTCTTTGATAATATTATACAGTAAAACCTCACACCTAATCAACTTCAAAGAGAAATTATCAAGTTATTAAATACCTTTGTATTTGGAATTAAAATTACAGTTGAATAACAGACCTATCTAGTGAATAGTATTCTTTCTGTTCTTAAAGAGACAGACAATTTTGAAACTCTCTCAACTAATCAGTCCACAGAATCAAAATACAAAAGTAGTAGTTCAAAAGATTCAGAAGAATCAATAGTCCTAATTGAACAAATTCAATCTCAGAAACTCCAGCCCAAAGAAGAAATAACTATGTCAGATGGAATAGACAGTCTCATTCAAGCTCTTTGAGAACTAACTCAATCTATAAAGATCCAAAGAATGAAGAAGATTCTTATCCTAATTTGTAAATTTAAGAATATTGATCAGGATCCAATTGAATGGTTACATGACTTTGAAGTAGTCACAAAAGCTAATGGAATTACCAATGATAGAAAGATTAAGATAGTAAGAGGATATCTAGAGGGACCAGCTGCTGTCTGGTTTGACTAATAATCTATAAGTAATACCCTCAGATTAAGTGAATGGATAACTAAAGAGCATGATAATCATGACTTTACTTACTAATTTATTCTTAAATTCCATTCATCTTGTAAAATGCAATAATGGCAAGATAAATTGGAATTCTTAAAGTAAACTGGAACTGTAGAAGAATATACCAATCAATTTATAGAACTAGAAAGTAAAGTAAATCCAAAGAATGATTATCCAGAAGAATATAAGATTTGAATTTTCAAGAAAGAACTCAAATCTGAAATTTGAAAATGGATTAATTTAAATGCTGATGATACTATAAAAAGCATAATTGAAATTATCAAAAATATAGAAGAAGCTGATTCAGATCCACTTAAACAAATCTATCACCAAATTCAAGCTTAATCAACTGGTGAATAGAGTGTTCTCGCTAAGATTTTGCAAGATCTGACCAGTAGGTTAGATCATGTAGAATCTGGTAGAAGGTATAATAATCAGAATAATAA
>CAJVPS010003413.1:0-10295 GCA_910591765.1 Ambispora leptoticha
TATAACTTCAGGTTTCTGACCATTCTGAATCTTGTAGCTTTTCATTAATATATCATGTGATAGCTGAATCTTTCAGAAATTTTTTATTTATTAAATAAACTCTTCAAAATATTATAATTAGTTATTAGGGTGAAAGAAATCTTAGTATGTAAGTATGATCTGAATAGTTATATTACTTAAACTACTATTAAGTATTTTAATTTAGTTGCATAATAATTTTTCTTAGTATTATTTATTCTTTTGCTAGCATAAGTAACTATATTTTCATTATCTTTTTTATCTTTTTATATCAAAACTACTTCTAATCCAAAGCTAGAAGCATTGGTATATAGTATAAAAGATTTCTCAAAGTTTAGATAGATTAATATAGGTATAGTAATTAATCTATTTTTTAATTCTTCAAATGCTTCTTAATATTTAATAAACTATTCAAAAAGTTGATTTTTTCTTATCAATTAATTCAAAGATATTACTATCTTTGTAAAGTTTCTTATAAAATATCTATAATATGAAGTTAAGTCAAGAAATCCTCTTAAAATAGTTAAATTTGTCAGTCTAGGAAACTGTTCTATGACTAAAATTTTGGCTGGATCAGATTTCAAATCATCTTTACTGATAATATATTCTAAAAATGAGTATGATTTTACTAAATTAATATTTACTTGGCTAAAGTTTTAGAACATTTTTTCTAAGCTTATTAAATACTTGTTTCAGATATGTAAGATGCTTTTCAAAAGTATCTGAGAAGATATTAGTGTCATCAAGATAAATAATTACAAACTTTTAAGATAGAGCTTGAATATTTTATTTATTAAATATTAAAAAGTAACTGATATATTATTTAATCCAAAAGATATGACATTGAATCTATATAGATTATTAGTAATAATAAAGACTATCTTCTTTCTATCTTCTGGCTTTATTTCTACTTGCCAATAATCAGAAGCTAAATTAAGTATTAAGAAATATTTTGCTTTGTCAAATACATCAAGTAAGTTATCAATTCTAGATAAAGAAAATTGATATCTTTTTGTAACTTTGTTTAGTTGGTGATAGTTTATATAGAATCTATATTTGTCATTCTTTTTCTTGATTACTACTACAGATGCAGATCATGAACTATCTGATAGTGAAATAATATTTTGTTAAAGCATTCTTTCAATTTCTTCTTCTATAAATTCTTTCTCAATAGGTAAACATCTATAATATGATTTCAAAACTATTAGTTTTTTAGTTTTTGTATTAATTTCATGTTAAATAATTGTAATTTTTTCAGATTTTTCATCAAAAAGATCTTGATATTCATCTAGCAATTCTTCTAATTATTATCTTTATTCTGATGTTAGATCATTCTTATCAGAACTTTCTTCTTTTACTTGATAGAATGATTCTGATATTAGTTTTATCTGTTCATAATACTAGTTATTTTTATTATATTTATAATATTCAGTTGATAAGTAATTATTGGTATAGAGATATTTATCTAAACTAATAATTTTATTTCTTTTTAACTCTTCAAATATTAAGTGAAAGAATTTTTCTTTATTCAATTGAATATAATATTTTTTTACTTGTAAATTTAGTACTTTTATTTAGTTATCTGAATTTTTTTGAATATTTAGAAGTGATTGGTTAATACTATTATCTTTTTTATATTTATTTTTACTTCTTCTACTAAAGATTTTTTTTTAAATCTGCCAGTTAAGTCAAAATCTTGTTAATCTCTTTCTGAATTTTCAAGTTCTTTATGAGTTGATATTGATTGAATTCTTGAGATCTTTACTAGTAGCAAGAATATTGCTTATGCTATCTTCTTATCAGATTATATAGTATATGGCTAACTAGAATTATTATGAATTGATACTTTAATATTTCCAGTATATTCAGTATTTATAGTATTAGCTTTTACTTTTATTTTTTTATAAGCTAAAGAAAATCTAGAAGTAAGTTGACAAAATATTCCTTTTGATACTTTAATTGTAATATATAAGTCTATTATTATAATTTCTTGTGATGAAATAACAAGTTCTTTTGATTCTGAATATCTTAGATCAAAGCTAATATCTGTTTTATGAGTATGTTCTGATATTTTTTCTTTACCATTATTGTTAAAGACTTTAAGTTCTACTTCTTTATTAATATTATATAAATTATTTTCTTCTTCAATTTTATAGTGCTTTTCTAAATATATAATTAATATTTCAATTAGTTTATTTTGATTTTCAAATTGTAATAAATCTTTAATCCAGCTTATAATTATTTTATAAACATGAGCCTAATTATTTTCTAGGATAAGATTATAATCACTATTCATAATTACTAATACTTTAATCTTGATTGATTCAGTTCCTAAAGTAATTGATAAGTCAATTACTTCTTCAAGTGCTTTCTCTTTTTGATTATTGATATCAATTAGATTTACTATACTAGATCTTTGAATTTTCTAATTTATCTTTTTTAAAAATTATTAAGTAACTATATTACTTATAGTACTACTATTAATTATTATTTTACAAGATTGATTATTAATAAGTCCATTTATATATATAGTATCTACAGATATTTGTTAAGTTTGTTAATTTTTTTCTTGAATTGATTATTGTTAATTGAAAATTTTTTAGTTGTGAATACACTCTTATCTTCTAAAGATGCATTTAAGAGTTTAAATGCTCTTCAGTATTCAAGTAAGTATTTTGTTTGTTATTATTATTATTTATTATTATTTCTTTTATTATTATTATTATTACAATTATTATTATCCTAACTATTTCTATTATTCTTTGAACTAGTGCATTTACTAGTAATATAACTAGTATCTCCATAGTTATAACAGATGATATTATTTCTTGAGTTATTATTATTGAAGTTATTATTATTATTAAAATTATTATTATTATTATAGTTATTATTTTTTCTATTTCTGTATTCATTTATAATATGACCAAATCTTCTATAATTATTATATCTAATAGAATTATTTCTATTATTAAAATGACTATTAAATTGAGTAGCAGTTGTCAATTTTTCTAACTTTAAAGTGATATTTTCAATTTGCTTTGCTAACTTGTTGATTTTAGTATTTACAGGTGATATTGATAAGAAAGGCAAGCCATTTGGTATAGCATTATATTGTTAAAAGTTAGAATCATAAGCAGTTGCTATATTAATTACTTTTTCTAATATTATAAGATAGATTAGATTTACAAAGAATTTAATTTCTGATCTGAGCCCATCTATAAAGTAAGATATACATAAGTGATCTGAATAGATATTAGTCAGATCTACTCTTCTAATTAATTTTCTAATAGCTATAGTATATTATTCTGTACTTTCACTAGATAATTATTTTTTTTGTTTTAACTATTGTTACTATTCATATAATCAGTCATAATTTCTAAAGTACTTTTTAAATTGATATATAAATGAAACTTCTTTTGCATTTTGATTAGTTTCACTATTATAACTTCAGGTTTCTGACCATTCTGAATCTTGTAGCTTTTCATTAATATATCATGTGATAGCTGAATCTTTCAGATAAGCTTCTACTATTTGAATTTTTCTGTCATTGCTAATACTATTAGTGATACAAGCATTTTCAAAGTCTTGAAGCTAATTAATTGGATTTTGAGTATCATTATAAAATTCTATAATTTTGACATAATTAACTTTCTTTGATCTTTCTAGAACTATAACAAGTACTTCAATTCTATATATTAGATCTTTAAATCTGTTATCAGTAATTAATAAAGATAATATTTCATTCTTTTTATCTCTGCTTATTTCTTCTTCTTCAAGTGATGTTAAGAAGATAAATGTTGAAGTAACAGATATCTTAAGTAATTAGTTATGTCTCTAAATATTTATTAAGTAGTGATTATACTAATATTTATTCAAGAGTGTCTGGATTATATTTTTCAAACTGTTGTAAAATTTCTAATAATTTTTTATTTGATTTTGATTAACTTGGATTAGATACTTCTACAGATATATCTTGTTACTTTCTTTATTTTTGTTCTGTTAAATATTTACTTCTTTTGTCTTTGAATTCAAATATTTCTTGTTATAATTTATAAAGATATATTTATATTTGTTTTGTTAATAGATCAGTTTCTTCTTCAATTAAAGTTGCAAAATCTTTTCTTGTCTTGATTTGGATTTTGCCATGTATTACTTCTTGATGAAAATAGTAAAACTTTTTCCAGATGACTTGATGATTAGATTCAGTATAATCTTCAAAATATAACTCAATAAATAATTGAGCAAAAAGACTTTCTCTTTCTATTTTAATTTCTTTAGTTGGATTCACTTTGATATGTTATAAAATTATTTTTTCAGTTACTTTTGATTTTTTACTAATTTTAATTTAATCTATAGAGGATTCTTTATCTAGATCTGAGTTGAATTTGATAATCTTATAGAATTATTTTTCTACAAAGAGGATATCAAAAAGTTGTTATCTTTTTAATATGAGTTTTTTATGAGAGCAAGTATTAAACCTAATATTATAAAAGCATATGATAAAAGTGATCACGTACTTATAATAATATTTGGAAGAGTCTTTAAGAATTTATTAACAAGAATATAAATACTATTATTTTAAGATTTATCTAAAGGTAGATAATGATAATGTTCTTGTTGTGACTAGCTAGAATGTAGTTCAATTTCAAAATATAATTTCAAGACAGATATAATGTTCAGTTTATTAACAAGATGAAATAATAGATCTTAATCAAGATCTATTCTATAAGAGAGATTTCTTAGAATTCTCTTAAGATTAAAATTTACTTAAATATGAATTAAGAACTAAACTCATAAATCTTAAACTAAACTAAATAGCTAAATATCTGACTTCTTAACTATCTAACTTCATTAGCTAAGATATATCATTTTTATATATTTTAGAAGTTATATGAATAATACTTTTGTTATGATACTTATGCTAATTTTATTATGATCTAAATATTACTTTAGTTAATATCATAATATTGATTTTATTATGATAACATTATTAGTTTTGCTATAATAATTTTGCTATGATAGTTTTGCTAACTTTGTTATGATAATTTTGTTATGATTATTGTATTTGCAAAATCTTCTAAAAATATCTATAAATAATATTCTCTAAAGCTAATGTTCAATAAGATATAAGTAATTATTTATCTAATTATATTGTGATATAAAGTGATTAATAATAAAATTAACTAATGTTCTATTAAAAGTTTATATCATAATAATATTAAGTAATAAAGAAATTATATTTATCAATAAAATAATTAAAAAACTATTAAAAAAATATTAAATCAAACATAAATTATCTATTCCAAATAAATAAATTAGTAGAAAGACTAAATTGAATTTTATATATTTCACTATTAAAATATATTCAGCTCTACAAGAAAGATTAGAATTATTATTTATTATCAATTTTATTTGCTTACAAAATAATGAAACAGAATACAATTTTATTTAAGCTCTTTTAATTAATATATAGTTAATAAATAATTATATTATTGAATATTAAATTAAAAGATTTTGATAATCTTATCTTTAAAGAAACTTTTATCAAAAGAATATGCAAATTAATTAATAAACTTGAGATTATATGAGAATTAGTTCTTAATAATATTTAAGAAGAATAATTTAAATAAAAAGAATAATATAATAAGAAGCAAAAGTTAATAGTCTTTCAAATAGAATAAAAAATATTAATGAAATAAATAGAAACTTAATATTAACATCATGATAAATTTGATAAAAAATAAAAAGAACTATTCTATATTCATGAAGCTTATAATAAAGATATTTATAAATTCAAAAATCTAGATAAAAAAGTTTTGAAAAATCTCTATAATAATGATCACTTAAAATTATATATTGAGTTTAATAATTTAAAATTAGTTATTATAATTAATAATAATTAAAGATTTATAAAATAAATTTTTTAAAGTTAAAAATTTTATAATTAATTATTTAAGTAATGTAGTAAAATAATATAATAATATAATACAGTTGCAGCATATAATATAGTTATTAATTATTTTCAAATTAAATATATAAGAAATTAATATTAATTAATATTATTTATTTTAATTTTATTTTTAATTTATTTTATCATCTATATTTAATTCTATTCATATATTAATTTAGTTATTTATGTCATATTAATTTATAGTTTTATTAAATTAATAATTTTCTAATTAATTATTATTGATTTTTCTTTCTTTTATTATAATTTTTTTAATATTTTGCTAATTTAAATTTCTAATTACTTCATATTTAATTTAGAAATATTCTTTATAATAATTCTTTTAAGATTCTATTTGTTCTTGAGTAAATTAGGTGGAATATTATATTAAAAATAATTTATAATTAGTATAGCAAGAAAATATTATATATAAAAAGTCAAGAAATGATTAAAAAGAATAATTAAGTTTGATAGAAGTAGTTAATTACTGAGTTAAGAATAATTAACTAGTATTTTCTTATAATAAATACATATTTTTATATTTTATTCTTGTTTTATTGAGAGAGTAATTTTATTAAAAATTAATACTTATATAAATTATCTTATTAAGAAGATAATTAGTTATCTTAATTTTTAAAGTTAAAAAATAAATAATTACTAAGAATACAGTTACTATTATTATTTTAAATTACTTGCATATGTATAAGCTTAAAATATTAATAGATCTTATTATTATATGAATTAGATTGTTATGATATTAACAGGAAATTCATATAAAAATTAATATTTATGAGAAAATTTATATAATAAAAATTTCATTCTATGATTAATATTACTAATAAAGAAATATCGATATTAATGAGATTGATAATAATGAGATGTCACTATAATATCTTTAATATATACTTAGTAATTAAAGTAATATAAAGATTAATAGAATTATAAATACTTTTCCTGGTATTATGCATAATAAGTAAAATTATATTATTTTATGTATTATTTATATAATGTATATAATATCTATCATCTGGTAATACATTATAAATTGATTCTAGTTATATATAAAAGAATAAATATAAATTACAAAAGAATAATTTGTAATATTATTACTATCTATTCCATTTTAAATATTATTTACTATATTCAACACAATTATTCAAAAAATATAGATATTTTAAGTATATCAATATTTATCCATCAAATGCGTGATCTACAAAACTTTGTTAACAGCGAGAGTTCTCTATAACGAATCAATTTACAACGATATGGCGAAGAAATCTCAATACAAATATACATATATAATCAGTTTTTCTGATATCCAAATATTTTATATTACCGAAGGCCCGTGGACTTCGTTAAAGAGAAGTTTTGGCTGTATTCATAAATGAGTTTTTATTCCCTGGAAAAACAAATAATTAATAAAAAATTAACAATCACGATATTATAATTTCATTTCTTACCATTCTATTGTAGCCGGAGGTTTACTTGAAATATCGTAAACAACGCGGTTAACACCTGTTGATAAAGATGAAATAAGAAATATGTAACAAAATCTTTAAATAATAAATACTAGTTATTTACCTTTAATCTCATTGATAATCCTATTACTAATATGTTTTAAGACGTCATAAGGAAACGGGTACCTATACAAAAAATTTAAAAATTTCATTATAGAGAAAAAGAAAAATCACTAATCATTAGGGCGCGATTCAAATTCAAAAAAAAAATACCAATCAGCAGTCATAAAATCACTTGTCTCAACAGCACGTAACGCAATAACTTGTTCATATGTGCGTTTATCTCCCATCACTCCGACTGCTTTGACTGGCAATAATGCAGCATAAGCTTGTGCTATTTTTCGATAGAGGCCTGCTTTTTTAATTTCTTCAATATAAATGTGATCTGCTGCTCGTGCAATTGCCACCTGCTCGGGAGTGACTTCACCAAGAATTCTAATAGCTATGCCAGGTCCAGGGAATGGATGTCGCCAGATGAGTTCTTCGTCTAACCCCAAGACTTTACCAAGCTCGCGTACTTCGTCTAAAAATTTAAAGACAGACTTGAGATAAAAGAACAAGATTTTATAGAAATAACATATAAATTAACCTTTAAATAGTTCCCGAAGAGGTTCAATAAGTTTTAATTTCATATTTTCCAATAAACCGCCCACATTCTGTGTGTGATAGAGAATTATTGTAAAAAATTCAATTAAAGACCAAGGTTTTTTTTACTTACATGATGTGTCTTTATTGTTGCACTAGGGCCTTTAAAAGAGATGCTTTCAATTACATCCGGATACAAGGTACCTTGCAAAAGGTATTGAATTTCACCATGATTGCCTTCCTTTGTTTCCTGATCAATTTTTGCGGCCTCAGCTTCAAATACTTCGATAAAAGTGTTTCCAATTATTTTACGTTTCTTTTCGGGATCAGTTATACCTTTGAGTCGATTAAGAAATAAATCTGAAACTTGTACAACTCTTAGATTTATTCCAAGATGGTCTCCTAACTGTTTCTTTACAGTTTCACATTCATTTAATCGCATGACACCATTGTCAACAAGAATGGCGTGAAACCTATATATAAGCTTGAGATTTATTATAATGTTTACTATATATTTTCATTTAATTTAGTTACTAACCTATTTCCAATAGCCTCCTTCATTAATTTAGCTGCCACTGTACTATCTACTCCACCACTCACCGCTCCAACTACCTGTCCATTCGGTCCAACAATTTGACGTATACGAGCAATTTCTTTATCAATAAATGATTCCTATATTATAGGAATAAAATGGAAGTTTATTAGCTGATTACTATAGTTAATCGATTATTATAGTAAAGAATATTAATCACAAACAGCATTAAACAAACGTTACCATCGTCCAATTAGCTTGAGCCCGACATATCCCAATAACAAAATTTCTTAAAATTTCTTTGCCTAAAGGTGTATGCGTGACTTCAGGGTGAAATTGTATACCAAAGATCTGTTTCTCTTCGTGAGCGATCGCCGCATATGGCGAAGTTGAGGTTTTTCCTATAACCCTGAAATCTGCCGGTAATTTGTCTAATTGATCACCATGACTCATCCAAACCTATTTTTTTTGATACGAATGATGAAATGCAAGCTTTCTTAGTAGCCAAATTATATCATTGGGTTATATAATAAACTAATAAACATACCTGTATATCACCTTCTAAATTTTCGAATAATTTATTCATTAAGAGGTGATCTTGATTTTTTAAAATACTCAACAAAGCGTGTCCATATTCACGACAATCACAAGGAACAATTGATCCATTATGATTCCATGCGATTTCCTATAAACTTTACGATTAAAATCATTCTTTTTTATTATAACCAACTAATTTAAAGAAGAAAAGCCGAGTTCGAATGAAAAATAACATATTATACCTGAAGACCGTAACATATTCCGAGTATTGGAACGCCAAGTTTAAATACGGCAGGATCAACGCGCGGAGCGTCCTGGTCATAGACAGAATATGGACTCCCAGAAAGAATGATGCCTTTCGGATTAAAATGTAAGTCACTTATTTTTTGAGTGCATGGTAGCATCTCACAGTAAACACCAGATTCACGTATCCTACGGGTGATTAAATGCGAGTATTGTGACCCAAAATCAAGAATAAGAATGGTATCATAAAGAGAATGCACATCAACTGCTTTATCTTGACTTGGCATAATGACAGTTTTGAAGAGAAATTTTTTTGATAATCAATCAACTGATTTTTGATTTTTAACCAATCTGATTGGACGATCGTCAATGTATAACCAGACTATGATTATAAAGAGATGTGACTATAGAGAGATCTGACTATAATAATAATGATATATAGACTTGTAAAAATATTATATCATTAGTTTTGTATTTATTATTTTTATTATATGAATTAAATTTTTTTAATTATTTATATTGGATTTGAATTATAAAATGATATAATATATAATTATATTTAGATTTATTATAATTTTCAAAACTCAAGACCAGATCTAAATCATGAAAGATATGATATAGAAAGAGATAGTTTATATGATATTTTATAATAATATTTTTTATTTTTAATAAATATATAAAGAAATTAATTAATTTATAATTAATATTAATAAATATATATAAATAATATTTAAAATAAAGAAAAAAAATAAAGAATAAAAAGAATAGAAAAATCAATTAATTATTTTTTAAATAAAAAAATATTTTTTATATAATATAATGACAATCAAAAATAATGCAACACTTAAATTTTTTACTAATTATAATTAGTAAAATATATAATTTTTCTTACATATAAAAGTTTTTAATTTTACTA